>PVJS01042454.1:0-17509 GCA_004027185.1 Glis glis | reverse complement strand
TGGGGTCATTCCAGACCTAAACTACAACTACACACACACACACACACACACACACACACACACACACCCTTGAAGGCTTTGGGGACATTCCAGACCCAAACTACACCACCAGGCCTACCCACCCTCACATGAATGCATGATTCATTTTTTACCCCTGAAGAATTTTTTTTTCCTTCATAGTTTCAAAATATCATCACCAGGATATGCCTGTCTACCTTTCTCTGCTGAGGTTTCTGGAACCTGTGTTCCCTTCCAGTGTGCAGCTCAGGTTTTGCTTTGAATCAGGAAAATTGGCTTCTGTTCAATCTTTTGATTTATTTAATTTTTTTTTACTTTTCTAGTTCCAAGGTACCAGTTGTTTCTGTGTTCTATGATTGCTTATTTCTGTTCTTCTCTTCTATCTTCTAATTGCTTTATTCATCCTTTTTTTCTACTTACTCATTCAGCAAGTATTTTTAAGAGTTCACCACATGTCGGAGCTGTTTGGGGCACTGGATATGATTTGGGTGATAACGTCTCTGATTCAGCTTACGTTCTAGTGGAGGGTTGACCACCAATAAAATACACAGGAGCCGGTGTTAGACAGTGGCACCCAGGGATGGTGGTGCACTGGGGAGAGCAGTGACTGGGTAGTCCCTTAGCATTGCCCACTCCATTTTCATCTCTCGTCTTAGCTTACCTTCATGCTCTTAAATTTTATATTTATTTATTTTTGAAACAGGGCCTCACTAAGTTGCTGAGGGCCTAAGTTGTGGAGTGCCTTGCTTCGTTGGTAAGGCTGGTGTCAAACCTGTGATGCTCCTGTCTCAACCTCCCAAGTCCTGGGATTACAGGCGTGCGGCACCGCACCCGTCATTTTGAATTCTTGGTGCTTAGGTTCTTGCGTAGGATGACGTATGCCCAGGAAAGCCTTTCTTCTGTGGCCTGTGTGTCTTTCAGAGTGGAGCCTCCCTGTCTCTGCATGGTGTGCTGCTTTGTCTTCTTGGCCGTGGTTTGGCAGAGATGCCTTTCCCTTTCCCGTCTGTTTTGCTGATGCGACAGTGGCAGCTCTGTCCAGGTCTCCTCGTTCTGCTGCTTTAGTGGGAATGAATCTCCTGACCGCCTTTGTGCAGTCTGAGGCAGTAGCTGCTGCTGTGAGCTGGGGTTTGAATGCTGTGCGTGCTGGCTTGAAGACACGGGAGTGAGGGGAGGCCCCATTCGGACTCTGGCACCTTCCGTCGGTTTTGCCTTCTCTAGTGGAATAGAGGTCTGCCTCCTGGTTGGGTGTGGACCATCTGGTCTGTGCTCCTGCTTTAGATTGTTTGTGAGACCCTGGAGCTTTAGCATCCGTCCAGGAGTCAGCTCAGTCTTGCTCTAGCAGCACTTCCCTGAAACAAAAGGGAAGAATTGTGCGAAACGTGACCTTTGTCCTGTGGTAAGCTCACAGGGCGGAAGGGGCTTTGGCCAGGCTCTCCACGAGCCCCCCCATGCTCCTAAGATGGTCAGTGAGTTGTCCTGTGCGTCCTCTCCTGCCTCCCCAGGAGTCAGGCGCACGATGGACAGCTGCAGGGATTTCCCTCCCTGGCTGGGAGGTGTTTCCAGGGCTGTCCATGCGTTTTTTCCTCACTGCTGTTGCGGGTGGTAACTATTAGTGTCATTTCTCTGAGCTTCTGTGCAGAGCTGCTCCAAGCTGCCTCTTCTGAAGACCAGCCCTTTTTTTGTGTTTGTTGTTACTGGCTTATTTGCCCTTTTTGAAACCCATTTCGCTGTCTATATCTTAATGGGAGGGAAATCTTCATGTCTGACTTCACTATACTATCTTTTTTTTTTTTTTTTTTTTTTTGCGGTACCGGGGATTGAACCCAGGGATGTTCTACCTCCGCGGTACACCCCCGGCCCTATTTTTTTTTTTTACACTTTATTTTGAAACCAGGTCTCACGAAGTTGCGGAGGGCCTCACTAAGTAGAGAGAGAGAGATAGGGAGATAGGGAGAGAGAGAGAGAGAGAGAGAGAGCTGAGGCTGGCCGCGAACCCGGATCCTCCGGTCTCCGCCTCCCAAGTATTGGGATTAACAAGCGTGTGCCACCACGCTGTCCCACTATACTATCTTAAACCAGAAGTCTACATGTTTTAACTTAGAAATTCATTTAAAAAATTGTTGCCATTGAATAAAATTGTTGCCTCAGCAGGATCCATGTTCAGTCTGTGAATTCAGGTGTCCTCTGGTATGTTGGCACATATATACCCAGGAGCTCTCCAATTTGAGCAACATGGGAAATTAAAGGAAACTTATGTAAATAAAAATACAACTTAATGTTTACTTGGGTAACTAGCAGGGGATTGAACCTGGGGCATTCTACCTCTGCGCTACATCTCCGGCCCTATTTTTTATACTTTATTTTGAAACCGGGTCTCACGAAGTTGCGAGAGAGAGAGAGAGCTGAGGCTGGCCGCGAACCCGGATCCTCCGGTCTCCGCCTCCCAAAGTACTGGGATTACAAGCGTGCGCCACCACGCCCGGTGTACTTATTTATTTCTATGAAACATAAGTTTAGAACAAAGTGCCAGCTCTACTTCTTTTCCTAGGAATTTGAACCAGTTCCTTAGTTAAACATGTAAATCCTCTGACTTAAGGCTGGGGATGTAGCTCAGTGGTAGAGCGCTCAAAGCCTTTGGTTAAATCCCCAGTATCACCAAACCAAACAACAACAACAAAAACAAACCTGTAGCTTGTTTGAAATCAGCTATACCACTTGTTATGGGTTAAAAAGAACAAGTCTGAAGCCAGACACCGTGTCTGCCTATAATTCCAACTACTTGGAGGGAGGCTGAGGCAGGAAGATCACAAGTGTGAGGCCAGCCTGGGCAACTTAGCAAGACCCTGTTTCAAAAAAAAAAAAGTCTGGATTGGAAAAATATATTTTGTTGAGCCACTTTGCTTTTCACAGATATAAATGTTTACTGAATAATACTTTTAAAAATAAAAGGGTTGTACCATCAACTATGTGTACATATGAGAATATACCAACGTCAGTCTCAGTACTCTGTATTGGGAAGGGGGAAATGGGGAGGCGGGGTAGGGGGCACAAAGTGCTGTGTGCATGTATGTCGCTGTCAATAAGATTTTCATTATGAGGTGAGACTATAATGCACCAATAAAAGCACATTTAAAAAATGGTTGATGAGCTCTTTATTGTAGAACTCCTGTTGACAAACTATAGCCTGCAGGCCAAACCCAACCCCATCACCTGTTTTTGTAAATTTTTATTAGAACACAGTCTTGCCCATTTGTTTACATGTCTGTGGCTGCTTTTGGGCTAGAATGGCAGATTGAGTAGTGGCAACAGAAGCTTTATGGCCACCAAGTCTAAAATATTTATTATCTGGCTCCTCACAGAAAAACTTCTAGGATATTTAATTTCGGGACCTTCTTACGTTGTCCTAATTAATTATTTCCCCCATAATATTTAAGGGTGGAGTTGCATTTCTTACTGTCGGTTCTCAGTGACCTTAGCAGGGTCACCCGCAGGCTCCCCAATGTGGTCATAAGGAGTAAGCAGCTCTGAGAAGCGCAGCCTCCCCTCACAGATGCCAACCCTGTTGATTCCCTCCTGGGCCCTGAGCCGTCACTTGCCCAGGAGCCAGCCCTTCACCTCTGCCTCCTCTGCCTATTGAACTGACCATCTCTTGACTGTTCTTTTCTAATTCTTAAAGGAATACTTCATATTTGAGTTTTTTCTGAGTCTCACTGACCATTGAATTATTTTTTCCCTGGTCCCAGGCTGTGGTCATGATGGGTGTGGTGCTACAAGGTGCCAACCTGTATGGTTACATCAGGTGTAAAGTGGGCAGCAGGAAGAATTTAACCAGCATGGCTACCTCCTATTTTGGAAAGCAGTTTTTAAGACAAGTAAGTATTTTCTGGATATGATCGGCGACTAATGGAATGGTCTCTAACTCTTATGGAGTTTCGTTTTTATGAAATGCTTCTTACCTAAGGTTTTCTTTAAGGTTCATTGTTACTTAAGTATGACATGATGATGATGTCTTAATTGCTCTTTGAAGGCTTTTAGGATATTCCAGAAATAAATTATCAGTGTCCTAAAATTATTTTAAAGCCAAGAGAGGTAAGCTGTCATTGACAATAATGTATTTTTTAAAAAATTGCCTTAGGTTTAGTTGCTTTCCATTAATTATGGTGGCTTTATTTTATTTATTTATTTATTTTTTGGTGGTACTGGGAATTGAACCCAGGCGCATTCTACCTCTGAGCTACACCCCCCCAGCCCTTTTAAATTTTTTGTTTATTTTGAAACAGGGTCTCACTAGGTTGCTGAGAGTCTCACTGTATTGCTGAGGCTGTTCTTGAACCCGTGATCCTCCTGTCTCATCCTCCTAAGTACTGGGATTGCAGGCATGTGCCACCACGTCCGGCTTAACTATGGTGGCTTTAAATGAATGTTTTTGAAGGATGTGTGTTGGGTGGTTTTAGGATCAATATAGCAAGAACAAATTGAAACATAGACCTTATTGTTAAGGAGTGCTTTAAAATACTCAGGTGTTTTTTTGTTTTTTCCCCTGAGTAGACCTGGGAGGAGGTCCCACACCGCATTGCTGACAAGTTTCTGGTCCTAGGATTATACCTGAGATAACTAAAGCCCCAGAGACTGAGTGATTTGGCACAAAGCCAGGCTTAAGCACAGCCCTCTTCACTAGAAACTCATTGTTCTCTCCATTCTAGAAGACAAGAGGTGGAGAAAATGAATGTTCTTGGAGGGTCCTGATTCTCATCCTACAGGATTTTTGTATGGTCCCAAGAAGCTTTGTTGTGGTTCCCCTTGGGGCAGTTTTCATGTATGGTCACAGCCACCTTCCTTTATATCTTGAAACATCTTCCTGGAATTTTTTCTTCTTGCTGACCTACTTCCTTCAAGGTCTTTTATGCATGCAGTCCTATTTATTTTGCTTCATTTACATGACACTTAAATAAAACATAAAATCTAGACTCAAAGTTTTATATCTTACATTCTAGAGAATGTCCAAATTGGGTTTGGGGAAAAGACATAGCCATGTGTTTGAACACCCTCTTATCTTTTATGCATAGCAGTATCACCGTGTATCTCCTGACTCACAAGTAGCACACATTCACTATCTCACAGTTTCTGTGGGTGAGTCTGGGTGCACCTTAATTGAGTCCTCTGCAGCCTGCTGTCACGGTGTCGGGCAGGACCAGGTACTCATAAGACTATAAGGAATGATCCCTTGCTAAGCACATGGGGTTGTTGAAAGGGTTCAGGTCCTTGCAAGATGTAAGACAGTGGCCATAGGTGACTGTGGGCTGTTGGCTGGAGGTCATCTCAGTTTCTTGTCATGTGGTCTCCCTAACACCACTGCTCCCTTCATCAAAGCCAGCAAGAAGAGTCTGCCAGCAAGACAAGCATTTCTTCTTCCTCCTCCTCCTTTTTTTTTTTTTGGTGGTGGTACTGAGTCTTGAACCCAGGGCACTCTACCTCTGAGCTACACCCCCAGATGTTTTTATTACAATTTTTTTTGTACTGGGGATGGAACCCAGGAGCATTCTACCTCTGAGCTATACCCTTCGCCTTTTTTATTTTGAGACAGGGTCTTACTACGTTGCTGAGGGTGGTGCTGAATTGCTGAGGCTGGCCTGGAATCTGTGGTCCTCCTGTCTCAGCCTCCCAAATACTGGGATTATAGGCGTGCACTGTGCCTGGCTGTGTATCTACTTTTTAATATGATGGGCCATTGGATGAAGGGAACATGGTGGCCGGTTCTGCTTACAAATGCAGAATGTTTCCCTAGGTCTAGTGCTTTGAAGTGTGTGGCATAGGAAACTAAATAACTTTGAATATTAAGGAGTTTTTTTTTCTACTTTGCAGAACACTGGAGATGATCAGACTTCCTGAATAGAGAGAAAGCTTATGTGTTCTGTTACACTGGGGAACAACTGAAGAGATTGTGAGCGCTGAGCCATGTAGAGTCCAGTCCAGTTGCGAAGAGGAGTGTTGGGTTTGTCTTTCCACTTAAAAACTTTAAGCAAAGGTGGCATAGTTTTCATAGTAAGTTTTCATTTTCATTCTAGCAGTTGGGGCTAGAAAGTATGGTGTCGCTAGAAACATGTCAGGATTTGTTTCCTGGTGTGCATATGAGTGACATAGTAATTAGTATCAGTAGATCCCAGATTAATATGTTCATTTATACGTGTAACAGACGTCCTTGCACTTTGATTCATAGAGCATAGAAGGATGTTCTTAGTCTCAAAGCTCCGTGTGTTTACATATTATTTCTGTAGATTATTTTCAGAAGGAAGCTTTGACTCCATAAGAGTGAGCACTTGGTTTATGTATGAGTTAGAAAAGTTAGGAAAAATTGTTGATTTTTAATACATACTTCTTCATAAAATTTCTTATAGACATGTATAAGCAAGTAAAAACCAAAATCAGGCCAGTAGTGTTAACTAGTTTCTAAAATTGTTTTTGTTTTTATTTTGTAGTAAGTCATTTCCTTAAGGCCCAGCTAATATAAATGGGATCACCGTCGTTTATGTAAGGGACACCCTGGTGTTGCTGCTGTTCTATTTATTTTCTGGAAAGTCTAGCCCGATCTTACTTTGGAACTTCCTGTAAGCTCTTCAGTGGTCTTTGGGCTAATAAAAGCTTGCCTTTTTATACCACGAAAAGAGTATTATTCTTATGTCATAATGAGAATAATCAGTTAAATAGTTGGCATAATAAATGCCTAGAAGACATCTTATTTTATGAATCTATTTTCTTCTTGCTATAATGGGGATATTGTGTAAATCATACATTTGTATTAATATTTCTTAAAGCAATATATTGTAACTAATCTATAAACTATGTAGGCATTTGTAAATTCTGTTGTAGGTACTGTAAACTTTGTTGGAGTCTTTTAATCAGCAGATTATGTTGTGAATGTATTTGTACATTGTTAAACTATTTTTAAAGATGTTTTGTTTAATTGAATAAGTGTCTACTGGAGTGGTAGTTTGGAAGGTGCACAACTTTATATTTGTATAAAATTCTACTGTTTACAAAGCTTTTGAAGTGTGTCATCTCATTTAGCCCTGGGGACAAATGCGTGACACCTTAGATGATGAAACCTTCCGTGCGGCCCCACCTGTCTTGCCCAGGGAAGCACAGAGTGCAGGGCTCTGCAGAGTATAAGACAGAACACGCTGCACTTTCTAGAGGAAATACGGACCTCTAACTGTCTTTTCCTTTCTTCAGAATCATGAACTTCTTAAGTGCTTTTTTTCCATTTTACATGTATTCAGCTGTTACTCCATCTGGTGAGGAAGGTTGGTACTTCACTAAAGACATGTTTTTGTTTAATCTGAAAGATATAACTGAAATCTTTAGGGTTGGAAGTCTAGCCGATGCATTGGTAGAGATCTCGAGGTAACCCTGTTGTTGTTTGGACCTGCATCCCAAATCACACATGAATTGAACTTTGAGCTGTGCAGGCAGCAAGACCCTCTGTGGCTTCTCCCGCAATGCTCATTTCTCCTCCTGTAGGACTGGCAACCTGGAGTCAAGATAACTTCTCCTAGATTTCAGAACTGCACCTTGGGGTGGCCATGTGACCAAGTTCTGGCCAGTGGATACACTTCTTGGAAAAAGTGGGGCATCCCCATCCCCTCCAGTTTTTTCCTTCCTGCTGGCTGAAATGTAGATACGATGGCTAGAGCTGGGGCAGCCATCTTGGACTTTGGGGTAGAGGCCTTGTTTCTGTGGATGGCAGAGAAGTGAGGTAGAGATTGACTCCCAGCTGGTGGCAGAGCACCCCTGAACTGCCTCTCTGAACTTCTGAGTGATACAGAAGCACACTTCTGTCTTGTTTAAGTATTACTGCTCTGGCTCTTCTGTTGCTCATAGCCTAACTGAATTTAGTGGACATAGTTGTGTCCATTAGTGCAGTATTTGAGATGTACTATTAAAGATGCACTTACTGTTTGACCTTCTATGTAGTAATTGACTAGAAGTGCTTATGAGTCCCATTGTTTCAGATGCTGTTGCTGCATAAAAATTCACCCCAAAAGTTAGTGGCATAAGAGTCACTTTATTCTCAGAAATTCTGTGGGACAGGAGTCTGAGTGGAGCGCAGTGGGGACGGCTTGTCTGTCTGAAGTGTCTGGGGGTCAGCTGGGAAGACTTGCAGTCCGGGCTTGACACCATGGCTGGGGCAGGAAACACGCACGGTGCCTTTAGTCATGGGGCTGGGGTTGACATTGGCTGTCACCTGGGGCCTCAGCTATGCTGCTGGCTGGAGGACCTGTGTCGTGACATCTCTGTGTGGATTTCCTCAGAAGCTGGCTCTGGTTCTAACACTGAGCCTCCCAAGAGGGCAGGAGAAGCACCTGGCACTTTTATGACTGGTCTCGGTGTTCACCCCGCATCTCTTCTGCTCTGCTCTGTTGGACTGCTATCCTTTTTCTCTGCCATCCACAGAAACAAACAGTCACCATGGTCCGTCCAGGTAGAGGCAGAGCAGATGTACTGTACACTTGGTGAGAGGAGTGTTAAGAGTTTCAGAACAATAAGAACGTATGGGACGGGAGATAATGCTGCAGCCACCTTTGAAAAACAAAATCTGCCCCACTTAATCATTTCGTCACAATTGAGAATTACTTGGGAGAGACAGGGTAGTACGTAGTTTTTTTCTTTTCAATCTTCCTTGGTACTTGGGAGGTGGAGACAGTAATCTTTCCATTGCGCCATTTCTTCTCGAAGAAAGAAGCTGGGTTCTTTGTCCCTCGGTGCAGGGTCACTGGTTCTGGTGGCGCCACGTGGACTAGATGGTAAAGATGACCAGGTGAGAACATTTCCCAGGAGAGCCCACAACCCATCAGACCAGAATCTTCGCATCTCCGGCCGTTCCTGCCACTCACAAATGCCGTCCTCGCGTTGCTGGGTCTTTTAGTTTTTCAGGGAGAAATGGAAAACTTGGGTGTTCATATGAAGTCTGATCTCTAAATGCTTGTAAATTTAAAAGGGAGGAAAGTCACACGTGAAGCCAAACTAAATATGTGTGCAGGGCAGATTCAGCTGCACCGGCTTTTGTCATCGTGCAGTGATTCTCAAACTAGTGGAACTCTTTTTTTCTCTAAGTCTTATGTCAAAGCCTAGCATCCATAATAAGGCAGAGCTGTTCTACTGGGAGCTCAGTCCTCGCCACCAGTTTCCAAGGTGCCTCCTGAGCCTGTTTGAAACCGCTGGCAGGAAAGCGAAGCCAGAGTCCATCCTGACTTGGGAGAATCCATTTGAGGTTGTGCATAAAGCATATTTTTCGTTTAAAAATAAAATCCAGCCAGGCGTGGTGGCGCACTCCTGTAATCCCAGTACGTGGGATTTGAGGACAGCCTCAGCAATTTAGGCCATCTGCAACCCGGGGCTGGGTGTGTAGCTCAGAGGTAGAACGCCCCTGTGTTCGATCCCTGGGGCCACAAAAATAAATAAATAAAATAAAATCCAGTTAATAACCTTAAACTTGTGAGAAATAGAAAAGACTCCTTAAAACCTTTGTCATTCTTAATAAGACAGAATAGCATTGCCTAAAAAGTCATAGTTTTAGTGCCAGGAAAGAATGTAATATATATAATCTTTCCCCCGCTATGATTAAAGGAAACAAGAAAACATTCACGGTGAGAATTTCAAGTAGTAAGGAAGGACAGACAAAGAAAAGCAAGTTTGGTCCCACTCTTAGTTCTGCTCCCAGAAGTAAACATCCTCAGCTGCTTCTACTTTTATATGTTGGGGTGGTTCCCGCCATACCACGAAATGCTATGCTCAGAGTGTAACTGTTCACTTCCTGCCCTGGAAAGTGAAGGTTTAATTCAGATCCCTCCTCCACATATGATTTGAACACATTTCATTTAATTGGTTGTAATATTAAAGGTTTTATGTAGACCTTTTATTTATTCTGTTTATTATTATTATTATTATTATTTTTTCTATTAACTAGTTTCCTGTATTGGAGTTTAGTTCAACTACAAATAACAGAAAATCCTGCAAATAGTAGCAGCTTAAACAAACAAACAAAAAAGGGTTTATTCATTTTTCCCACAAAGGGCATCTGGGAGTATGAAGTTGCTGGTGTCATGCAGCTACTTAACAATTCCATCAAGGACTCTGATGCTCCACCGTCCTTAGAGAGCTGGCTTTTGTCCCTGTGTTTGTCTCACGGTCACAAGATCCCTGTCACAGCTGAAGAGGACACGTCTGTTTTTACGGAAGAAAATGGGTGTTTGCATCTGGGAAAATCACAACAGACTTGATTTCGGCTTCCACCAGGGCGGCCAAAATGGCGTCATCCAGGTGCAAAGCAGTCTGGGAAAACGTGTGTGTGTGTTGGGGAGTGTGTACTGGCGATTGAATCCAGGAGTGTTCTACCACTGATGTGCACCCTTTAGCCTTTTTTATTTTTAATTTTGAAACGGGGTCTCAATAAATTGTTGAGGCTGGCCTCAAACTTGCTGTTCTCCTGTCTCAGCCTCCCAAGTACTGGAATTACAGGTATACCACGCCTGGTGAAAACAGGTATTTAAGTAGGTACCTTGCTGCCTGGAATAAAGAGATTTTGTTAGTAAGGAAAGAGCGGGGAAGGGTGGTAGTGTCTAACACACACTCCTACGTGGGTCTTTGTGCAGAGGACCTGGGCTGCTGCTAGGGCTCTTGCTCCTAGCATCATGCCTACTAAATAGCCTTCTATCTGGACAGCTGTTTTTAGACAACTTTTGATGTAAAACCATGAAAGCAGAACTTGGTAAGACAGTTCTGTGGGGCTGAAGGCCATTGTACTCTTAAGTACGTATCCCCGCCTGCCTTTACGTGACTCAGGCTGGATTTAGATTATCCGCAGCAGTGGTTCTGTGGGAGGCGCCACCCCACAGAGGCTGTGTCTGTAACTTAGGGAGAACGGGTTGGTTGACACCATGACTGGTGGGAGCTACTGATACCTTCGTGAATGGAGGCTAGGGACGCTAGGTGCCTGTAGAGCACGGAAGTTGGATATGACAAAGTCTCCTGCATCTCTCCTAACTTCTTGTGTACCCTGCTGAATAATTATGTCCATGGAAATCCTGTTTATAATGAGAAGAGAAAAGCTGGAAGCTGGCCTGACCCTGACAGCTAGGCTGGGATGTTCTCTTATTGAGCCTAAACCATTTCATAGAACGCCAAGACCCGACAAGGCCACTCTGAGTATGATGGAGTGAGACAAAAATATGGAGACTGTAGCCATGTGGGAGCCTGGAACCAAGATACTCCGCAGACCACACAGTGACCAAACATCTCTCCTGGCTTACATGAATGATGCTGCTGATCTACCAACTGTAGCTGTATACCACCCGGTTCCTCCTGCTTCCTGGATTAAAATGAATTAAGATTTCATTCACAGCCAGGTGCAGGAGTACACACCTGTAATCCCAGTCCTTGGGAGGCTGAGACAGGAGGATCATGGGTTCGAGGTCAGCATGCAGTAACTCTGTTGAAAAGAAAAAAAAAATAAGATGCAGCTCAAAGGTGTAGAATGTCCCTTGGTTCAATCCCCAGTATCACCCACAGAAAACAAAACAAATTTTCATTCACAGATTTGCCCTTGCCTTCTGAAGGCAGCCAACCCAGAGTAAAACGGCAGGGGTGCATGGGACCCTTCTCTGACCACAGTGGAATTAAATTTGAGGTCAACAACAGAAGGCAATTGGGGAAATTCACATATATGTGGAAATTAACCTACTACCAAATAACCAGCAGGTCAAAGAGTACACCACGAGGGCAATTGAAATACTTGGAGGTTTATGAAAATGGAGGCACAACAAACCAAACTTAGGGGATGCAGGTAATTCCCATAGAATATGAAACATTTTAAACCTATTTTGGGCCGGGTGTGGTGGCGCACGCTTGTAATCCCAGTCCTTGGGAGGCTGAGACAGGAGGATCGCAAGTTCGCGGCCAGCCTCAGCTACTTAGGCCCTCCGCAACTTAGTGAGACCGTTTCAAAATAAAGAATAAAAAAAAACAGTGCTGGGGGTGTAGCTTGGAGGTGGAATGCCCCTGAGTTCAATCCCCAGTACTGCAAAAAAGAAAAAAAATTAAACCTATTTTGGGTGTTAACACCCTGTCACTCAAGCATTTGGAACATTGTGCTCTCCCCAGAAACTGCTTCGTAGGGGTGGTTTTATCCTCACGTCATCCTCAGAGTGTAGAGCTGTGGTGTGTAGCAAAATGTCATGACGAACTCGCGTGTGATCAGGCAGGGTGGGCTGTGGATCCAGCCCTGCATCCTGCTTTAGACTTGGAGGAAGTCACTTCTACTTTTACGAGTGAGACAGTACATTGAGAGTCCTAAGTATGCATACTCACACTCGGGGGGCTGCGGGGAAGAGTTCGTGAGGATTAAATGAGATAACCCACAGGCCCTGGATAATGGTAACGCTCAGAGTGGAAACCTAAGTTCTTGGCTCACCACAGGTAGAGCCCTCAGGAAATCTCACCCCTAGTTGAGAGGTTCCCCTTTGACTTAGGTTCCTATCCAGTCCACGGCGTGGAGGATCCGAATGCTGACTTTTTATTTTGCTCACAAGTTAGAGATGATAAAAGAAAAAAAAACCCGCAGGCAAAATTAACAGTTTATGTGGGCAAAGGACAATTTATGAATGGGGCAACTCTCAGCGCGAGAAGAGGTTCAGAGAGCAGCGCTGTGCAATGTGGGCAGTGAGTATTTTAGCCAGGAAAAGGCTGCAGAAAGCAGGAAATAAGTGGATAGGTCGTGTCAAAGTTACATTCTTGTAAAGGTGACAATAGCTAGTTTCTTTATCATGCAGCTCTCTGGAGATTCGGCTATTATCTCTCTGTCTCCTGATTTCACAGGACAGACATCTTAGTTTGGCGTGGTGGTGTGGAACTTTAGCACGAGTCACTCCATCTTGGTGTGATCTTTTGGGGCCTCGTGCAGGAGCTCCGCCCAAATTATCAGCCCCCTATAAAATTTTATTCAACAGAGATTCATAAAGTATGGGCTGGTAACAGTGTAGTGTCCATTTCTAATTCATTTTGTAATTAAAAAACAGTCATTTTGTGTTTTCAGGTAATTGTTGAAATCCAACAGTGCCACTGATCAGTCTTAGTATGTTGTTTTTTTTTTTTTTTTTGCAGTACTGGGGATTGAACCCAGGGGCATTCTACCTCCGAGCTACACCCCCAGCCCTATTTTTTTTATTCTTTATTTTTAAACAAGGTCTCACTAAGTTACAGAGTGCCTCATTAAGTAGCTGAGGCTGGCTGCGAACCTTCAATCCTACTGTCTCAGCCTCCCAAGTACTGGGATTTCAAGCGTGAGCCACCACACCCAGCTATTATTAGTATGTTTAAACATTTCTGGGACTGACTTTCTCTGAAAGCTGTTTCCTTCCTTTGGTTGTAACTTGCACGTCGTCCACTAGGTGGCGATACACCAGCGTACAATGTAAAGGAAACTGCTGTGCATGGTACCGCCTGATTTACTTTGTTGAATGGGAAGAGATGGTTTCCTTGTTGTCCTGCAAATATCAAGTTAGAACTACATCCATTTCTCCTGTTGTGCAATTAGTTAAGATCACTGCTGCTGAATGAATAGATGTTGAATGAATGAGTACAATAATAAAGTACTTGCTTGAGTAAGTATAGTAAAATACCTACCGTGTACCAGATAGGTACTGCAGACACAAGACACATAGGAACACCGTGTTATTTGTGGGTTTTTTTTTGTTTTTGTTTTTGTTTTTTTGCCTGATCTTGCCAAATCCTCCCATTTAATAAGTACGAAGACTGAGAGTTGGATGGTCAGTAGCTTTCCTGGGGTCATAAGAGTAAATCGTAGTGAAGCAGGACTTGTCAGTGGCGAGGGGAAGATGATGAGTTGGATTTAAAATATGTTGGGTTTGCAGCCTGTGGGTCATAGCCAAGGTGCAGAATGCGGTGGAAACCTGGAACTCAACCCTAGGAGCAGGGCAGAGTATAAGTGTAAAGGGTACCTCTATAGGGCAGAGCTGGAAATGTAACGAGGTATGGTTCGTAGTCTGTTAAAGACAGAATGTCTGGCTGGGGGTGGTGGCGCACACTTGTAATCCCAGTATTTGGGAGGCTGAGTCAGGAGGATCTGGGTTTGCAGCCAGCCTCACCTACTTAGTGAAGCCCTCTGCAACTTAGTGAGACCCTGTTTCAAAATAAAGAATAAAAATTAGGGCTGGGGGTGGAGCTCGGAGGTAGAATGCCCCCGGGTTCAGTCCCCAGTGCCAAAAAAAAAAAAAAAATAGAAAAGAAGATAAAGTGACTAGTTGTCATTGCTGACTGGGGCCCATGTGCAGGGCTGCCACCATCAAGAGCCAAGAGGGTGTTCTTGTACAACACTGTGCGTTTGCTGTCCCTGTTCTAAGATTTCCACTGGCACCTGTTTCTAGCTCCTGGTTTTTTCTTGAGATGAAGGTACAAAGGTTTTTCAAGGAGTAAAACCTGCCAATGCTAGATAAGAATATATAATTGTGAGCCAGGCGTGGTGGTACACACCTCTAATCCCAGTACTTGGGAGGCTGAAACAGGATGATTGTGGGCCGGAGGCTAGCCTCAGCAACTTATGGAGACCCTGTTTCAAAATTAAAAAAAAAAATTAAATAGGGCTGGGGTGTAGCTTGGAGGTAGAATGCCCCTGGGTTCAATCCTCAGTACCACACAAACAAAAAAGTGGACCAATGAGTACCTGTAGCCACTGTGCGTGTCCTTCTGAGGCCAGGCAGTGCTTTTTGAGAAAAAACAGAGAGACAGAGTAGCTGACACCACCCAGGTGGTGGAAAGATCTACAGAAATTAGGCTAAAAATGCATTCCCTCAGAGAACCTTCTTGGGCATTCTTCATCAAATAGAATGACGTCACCTCCTAGTTGATGAGAATTTAAGCACATCCTGGAACAGCTGCTCAGCTTTTCCTTTGTCCTCTCTCTGGGATTATATCATACTACCTTCTAGAATCTTCTTTTATTTGGTGGTACTAGGGATTGAACCCAGGAGCATTCTACCTCTGAGCTACACCCCCAGACCTATTTTATTTTTTATTTCGAAACAGGGTCTTGCTAAGTTGCTGAGGGTTTTGTTTAATTGCTGAGGCTGGCCTCGAACTTGGGATCCTCCTCTCTAAGCCTCCCAAGTACTAGGATTACAGACATATACTACCATGCCTGGGCTGTATTCCTCTTTCATCCCCTTCCTTAGAACTTATCCACACAAATCATCTGGTAAAACCCACACACTCATCCTTATTCCAGCGTACTGAAGACAGAGCCGCGCCTGTAGCAGATGCTCAAAGATTGTTTAATAAAACAGGGAAAGCTCCTGTTAGGAGTCGGGAGTGGGAGAGGTACCCGCATAATGAATTGCAATGTTTTAAAACTTGTCTAAGCCGGGTGTGGTGGCGCACACTTGTAATCCCAGTACTTGGCAGGTTGAGACAGGAGGATCACAGGTTCAAGGACAGCCTCCGCAATTTAGTGAGTTCTGAGAAACTTAGTGAGACCCTGTCTCCCAATAAAAGATAAAATAGGTCTGGGGGTGTAGTCGGAGGTAGAAGGTCCCTGGATTCTATCCTCAGTACCACAAAACAAACAAACAAAAAACCCCCACAAAAACATTGTCTAATAGAGGATGTAAAACAAGCCAGAGAAGCATAAAGGAAGGTAATGTAAATGTTCATGAAGTATTTTCCAATTTTTTCAGGAGTGAAATGGGGGAAGGCATCCTAACCCATAGGAATTACTTGTGCAAAGGTGTGCAGAGTAGCATGCATGCACGTGTGAACACACACACACACACACACACACACACACACACACATACACATACACATAGCTCTGTGTTACCACCACAGGAAATACCTAGATGTCCAAATATGCCAGGCTCTCTTTTACAGTGTTTTACAGTGCATATAGGATATCTTTAAAATATTCTGGATATTTATCCTTTACCTATGGTGTTAAAAAATACCTTCTGGTCTGCAATTTCACTTTTAACTATGTTTAGCGTGTCATTTATATGAGTTTTTTTTTTAAAAAAAGGTAGTTAAATTTACCTAACCTTTTCTTTGATGGCTTGGCTTTCCTGTGTTCCTTTAAAACACTTTCCTAAGAGGGGCGTGGTGGTGCACACCTATAATCCCAGTACTTGGGAGGCTGAGACAGGAGGATTGCAGGTTGGAGGACAGCCTCAGTAAGTAGTGAGACTCTCATCAACCTACTAAGACCATGTTTCAAAATAAAAATTAAATAGGGCTGGGGCATAGCTTAGAGGTAGAAAGCCCCTGGGCTCCATCCCCAGTACCACAAATAATAAATAAATAAATGGATAAATAAATAAACTCTTTCCTTATGTGATATAATAATGATACACTGCATTTTCTTTTAAAGTCATGCAATGTCGCTTTTCACAGTTAGCTGGAATTAATTTTGGTCTATGGTGTGAGGTGGGGATCTCATTTTCTCTTTCCTCACATAGATGAGCATCGTCTCAACACCTTGTACTGAATAGCTGAGGTTTTCCTGACTGATGTGCAAAGCCATTCTTGCCACTGCCTTCTGCTATGCATTGCTGTATGTGACCTTCAGCCACACTGTAATTCCTCTTGTCCAGCCCACAGTCCACCCAGGAGACAAGGGACCCAAGAGCAGGCGAGGGAGCATGATAGACGCTGGGTTTTAGGATAATCACAGCCTTGACACCTTGGCTTGGTGTTCGGGTACATGTGTTCTATCACCTGGCCATTCTTGATTCTGGTTCTCCATAAGCAAAAATAATTAAAAAAATTACTCCCACTCTTCCCTGAGTCCAGAGCACTTTGGTGACATTTCAGCATGAAAGTCTTCTCTCACATGGCTTATCGTTCCTATCTCAGCCCCCCAGTGAGGCCCGTGTGCTTCCTGAGTGTCGGACGATGCTCCTGTGGTGGGTGGTAAACCCCGGCAGTGCAGGGCCGGACGCCTCGTTCACCTGGGGGCTGGTCTTGGGTCAGCTCTCCAGGAGCAGGCACGAGGTGAGGATTCCTGCGCAAGCTGAGGGAAGAGTCTTGCAGCTTCAAAGGGTGTGTTCACTGCCTGAGCGATGGACAGACTGATGGACATTAGACGTTCAACGATGGGCATTCAACGTTAGAGACCTGCTTCTCTGCTCCAGGCAATTGGCCCCAGGCAAATCGCAGCAGCCTGTGAGTGGTGGAAGGAAAGTTCCTTGGTGGTGTGCAGGGACCATCTCTCGACGCTGTGGTTTTCTGATTAGTGACAGACTCTGGGTCTCTGGGCCCCTGGATTCACAGCTCTGTTGAGGAAACCGTGAAAGGCACTTTGCACATCCAATCCCTCCTGCTTTATTTCAGATTCAGGTAGTGGATTCCATGAATAACTAACTTTCTCTCTTTCTTTTTTCTTTCCTCTCCTCTCCTCTCCTCTCCTCTCCTCTCCTCTCCTCCCCTCCCC
>PVJS01042453.1:0-17511 GCA_004027185.1 Glis glis | reverse complement strand
AAAAAAAAATAAAAAAAAAAAAAAATAGGGCCGGGGGTGTAGCACGGAGGAATGCCCCTGGGTTCAATCCCTGGTACCACAAAAAAAAAAAAAGAAATATAAAAACATTCCAGTTCTTTACACTTATTCCTTTGCAGCCTTAGTAATTTCCCTATGAATGGCATGTATTCAAAAGCTAATTCCTAAACTAACCTTGAAATAAATAAAGTTATCTATAATTATTTGGGGGAAAATAAAGCAGAGGAGAATCAACCAACCAGTAGCTATTTAATAAAGAAAAAGAATTGTTGGATGTTGATAGCACTATCACAGATAGGTGTTAATTTTCTGGTCATCAGTAGTAAAACTATTAAGGTAACATAATTAAAAGGTGTGAAGGGATCAGAATGTAACTTATTGGTCTCACAGATTTCCTGAATTGACAGAGCACGGTATTTCTTTCCCCTTTCATCTGTCAGTCGATCTCTAGAAAAATTTGAGTTCCTACTAAGGACCAAGGCCAAGGCTGATCTTCTGAGGCCACCAACAAAGTACCTCTTAAGATGTTTTCATTACTATGTTCCCACAGTGATTTAAACATGAGAAAATGCAATCAGTGTTTTGTTGATTATTCCTCTAAAGCAGCGAATCTTAACCCTAGCTCTGCATTAGAATCATCTGGGGAGCTTTTGAAAAATCCAGATGCTTAGGCCCACCCCCAGAGATTTGGATTTAATTGGTTTGGGGTAAATTTCCAGCAAAGGTATCCTTGAAAAGCTCCCTAGATGATTTTAATGTGCAACCAGGGTTAAGAACCACTGCTCTAAAGGAAGATAAAATTCACAAATTCCACTGTTCATCCCCACTCAAAATGGAAGATTCCAGCCACTTTTAGACATTCCTTTTCTCTCCCAGGAAAAAAAAAAACTTTTTTTTGTTTTTGTTTTTGTTTTTGTTGTTTTTCTAAGTGGCATAAAATTTGGAACCAGGAGGTCTGGCTCTGATTATGTTCCTATCATTTCCTGGCTGAGTAGCATTGGACAGGGGAAGCCTATAAAACAGGAATCACAGTAATGCCTCTGTCTCCTACCTTTCAAGATTTGGGGCAGAATTAAAAACAAACAAGATAATACATACAAAAGTCTTGCGGAAACGGTAAAGCTGTTATTAGTCTTCCAGACTGTGTCTGTTAGCACTAATTGACAGATGAGACAAGGACAACTAAGATCAGGGCTAGTGACACTTCAAATACAGTATTTTGTCAGATTTCCCCCTCTCCCTATAAATTCAGAAAACACATTTTGCAAAAAAGAAATAAGCCATGCAGAGTTCAAGTTTGGCTCTGCTCTTATCTGCAAACATCTGGGAGACCTCTGCAGAGCCCGTAGCAAGACTCCTTGCACCACCAGAGGGGTCTAAAAGTAGTTCACACAGAAGCTTTTCTTACACCGGCACAGCAATTTTCCCTCTAAAACACCCACTTAGCACGACGGATTCTTTGTTGAGGTGCCCTCCTCTGCAAAGAATCATCCAGTTGGAGCCACGCTTTCTAAGCTCTTGCCTTTCTAACCAGCACTATCTGCAAACAGAATCTCTCTCCACTCATCGGCTCCTCTATGAGGACGAGCCGAGCCGGGTGACCTGTGTCTCACCAGGTTCTGTGGCTGATGGAGGAACCTCCTGGCAGAGTGTCTGCCTCACCCTAGGAAAGAGGCAATCTGAACCAGTCAGTGAGAGCAGCCCCAATAAAACAATCAGAGAACAGGTCGATGCCTAACAAGGCAATAAAGGCTTTTATAGACAGAGCAAGCGTGAGAGCCACTGCTGCGAAGCACCGACAGGCTGTTTGCATGTTGATTATTTTCAAGCATGAAAACAAGGGAAGACAAGAAAGTAGTTTTGTCTGGAACAGTAATAAGAACCAATTCATTAGAAGAACAAAGAGATCTCTTCCTTTCCCTTCTCTGTAAAGGATGTCAGCTTTGGTACTGATACTGTCAGAAGGACAGAGAAAGCTATCTGCTTGGAAACTGGTTTCTAGGAACTTGGGTCTTTTTCTCGAACAGGCAGAACTGTTTTCTGTGACCAAACCAAACTTTCATAGTATCCTGATTAATGCCCTGGCTCCAGAGAGAGAAAGTTAAGCCAAACCAATCCTGCCATTACATGGTCTTTGATGGTTACTTCAATAACTGCAGAGATTACTGTCCCTCACCCCCACCCCCGGCTGCCCCTCCATCCTGATGAACAGCCTCTCTGATGGCCCAGACCAAAGGTATCTACACCGAAAAAGCTCTTATGTTCTTCTTTGGTATCTGGGAGATACAAAATGACATCCTTTCTTATTTCTTCCAGTGCTAAGGACATCTTTACAATGCTTTACAGTTTGCAAAGCACACTATTTGTATGAATTCTCAAAATAACCCAATGCAGTAGCCATTATTATCCTATATGATCAATTAAGAAATTAAACCTCAAAGAGTTCATGTCTCTTGCCCAGGATCGCACATGGTGATAAAATAAGACTTGAACTCAGGACTTCCAATTCCTATGGTCCTCTCCAAGGCCAGCTGTCTCTCCAGGGACCATCCTATGGTGACAGACTGCTCTCTACACATGTATCAAGGTGCAGCCTCTTTCCTCAGTCAGCGTGATTTAGTGCATGTTACCTTTCTCATCCATCTCATAGACCTTAGACGAAATAACAGCATAAATCACACACACACACACACACACACACACACACACACACACGAATGCCTTATCTTAAGTAGCGTCTTATGAATTCATGTGGTGAATTTGTGCTTCGCCTTCAGTTGTTCACTAAAATTGGGTCATTAAAGAGTGAATTAAGCCAGGCGTGGTGGCGCACGCTTGTAATCCCAGTACTTTGGGAGGCGGAGACCGGAGGATCTGGGTTCATGGCCAGCCTCAGCTCTCTCTCTCTCTCTCTCTCTCTCTCTCTCTCTCTCTACTTAGTGAGGCCCTCCGCAACTTCCTGAGACCCGGTTTCAAAAAAAATAAAGTATAAAAATTAGGGCCGGGGGTGTAGCGCGGAGGTAGAACGCCCTGCGTTCAATCCCCGGTACCGCAAAAAAAAAAAAAAAGAGTAAATTATTTCCATGTTTCCATCCCTATCACTGTCAGAAACAGCCACGCCAGTTCCTTCTCAGCTACTTACAGAGCTTCTGAAAGAGTCCTGTTTTTTAGATTTTACAGTATTTAAAGAGGTACAGCAACTATACCAATGGTATTGTCCAAAATGTTGTATTTGATATGTATTGATGTGTGGATAGGAATGAAGAGATAGCTATGGCTAAATATAGGTAGATATGGCTAAATGTGTTGAAAAGTACTACCAGATGGTAATTTCAGATAATTCATTAGTAAAACTACAGTTGTCTAGGGTTTGATCCTGTACTTTAAATGTCTGGAAATTCTATTTTGTCCGTTGGTCTAAAATTGAACGGGTTTAGGAAGACTAATTCACTCCAGCCATATGCACATGGTGTTCATTGGTAAGTCAGAATGATGGTCACCCTCAACAAATGCTTATTGCACACCTACTCTGCAGCAGGTTCCAGGCTAGGCAGGATGGGCTTTACAGCAGCTGCTATTGGGCCCACGCCTTCCCCCCATCCTTACCACTTCAGGCAATGCCTGACTGCCTGGTGGGAGGGGCATCACTGACTTGTACGTCTAAGCTAGTTCCCAGGGTTTCCCCAGAGTGAGTAAGCTCCGGGATCCCATAGTGGTCGATAGATCAATGAGGCACCTGTCACTGGTTACATTCTCTTCCTTATCTCACACCTCAATTTATCTAACTTCACCTGCAAAACACAATATGTGTGTGCTCCCAAGTCATTGTTGTGTGGTGTGCCGCTGGAGCCACGGGAACCATAACGCAGTGCTTTCCTTCAAGGACCTAGCAGGAGAGAGAATAGTACACCGATAATTCAGACAGCAGATGATTCGTGCTCTAATGTGTGTAAGCCGAGGGTCCCCATGGGAAGAATGTGGAAGAGCATCTGCTTCTTCAAAGACATCTTCCCGTGTGAACTTTCCAAGAGAATTATACTTGCATGGTAGGGTTTTGCATCACGTGTGTTTTCTACAAGAACTGTTGCATCCAGCTTTCTTCCTGTTCTCTTTTTCTAACCTCAGTTTTCTCTCCCAGAAATTAGAGAAAGTAGCATTCCCTTAGAGTAAAGAGATTAAATTGTATCATGTAATGTAAATTGCCTACATCGTACTTGACATGTAGTAAGCACTTAAGTCTCCCTTTCCCAAATGGACCAAAATTCCTAAGTGCTTGATAGTCCTGGAAGGCTCCTGGGCAGCTTGATCCTATCACTCCAGATTCTCCAGAATAGGTCAGCTCTGTGGTGTTAACCTATCCAGACTGATTAGAATTTTTACTATTTCAGTGTCAGAATGACACTTCGCTCTGTGCCTAAATCCTAGGATTTTTTTCTTATAATTTCTCATATATATACTATTTCAATGAGACACTAGCTTACTTGAAGTGAAAACTATCTTATTAATCTTTTTTTCTTATTAATCTTAAAAGTCTTCCACTTGCTTCTTGTCCCCTTTTAAGCCTCATTGTTCATAATCAATTAAAATAGATTAAATATAAACAATAAAAAACTTTTTCCTTTTCCATATTATTTAAAAATAGGCTTATAATGACTTTTTAAATATGATTTTATTGATGCATTATAGTCTCACATAATAATGTAAATCATGTTGACAGTGACATATATGCACACAGCACTTGGTGGGTACAATGACTTAATTATTTTCTTCTTATCCCTCAGTCCCCATGAAAAAGATTTTTTTTCTTATACTGATGATTAAACCCAGGGTCATTCTACCTCTGAGCTATACCCCTAGCACTATTTTATTTTTTATTTTGAAACAGGGTCTCACTAAGTTGCTGAGGCTGGCCTAGAACCTACAATCCTCCTATCTCAGTCTCTTTTTTTATTATCAAATTCTCAACTTTTACCCAACTTAAATTTAAGGATTGCAAAAATTTTGTATTTAAGGTTTCTCCTATGAGGTTATTTTCCTATCTGCAGGTGTCATTCTAAGAGAAGTTCACCTTTGAGAGACAGAGTTTTTATTTCTCCAGTTTTACTTTCTGCTACAGAAGTTTAAAAAGCCAAATGGCTTATTATTTAATATTATTGTCATCAGTTCTTTGACCCTTAAAGCATTAACCCATCATTTTAATTAACATGTGCCTAATGTGCCAGCAAAATTGATTTTTGAGAGTTATAAAAGAGTAGACATAAAGGAATATTGTCTGTACTGTAAAAAAAAAGTAAAATAAGATATCCTAGTCTTTTTCAAAGATCACTGATCTTAATTTCCATATTGTGAAAAATACTGGGAAATGTCATAAAAATCTGCTTTCAAACACATCAATCACAGGGCACTGGGTAACAAAGAAAAAAGCTTTGTAGAGAACAGAATCCACAGGCTGCTTGGGCCTATCAAGTAGTATTGCTTGTTCTAAAACCAGCTAATATTTAATCAGTTAAGCAAAGAATGAAATAGAAACTATGAAGACAACATTTGAGTCGGTGAATAGTAATTTACTAGGAGGAAAAAACTAAGAAATCCCAGAGTTAATTCAGCACACTCTTTCTCAAACCTGTGTGAAGCTTGGGGACATATATAACCATATATATAAGGCCCGCTTTTGCCCTAAGGTCATTCACAGTATGGGGGAATTTAGTGAAACAATTAGTAATTATATGGGAGAGAAGACTGTGTGTACCTTTGAATACTATATACAAGTATTCAAAATACAAGATGCCTTAGCCCTCTGTATGGCTTTGAGGGCCCTCCAATTTATTGTTCTTGG
Organism: Glis glis; assembly: GCA_004027185.1. Classification (NCBI taxonomy): domain Eukaryota; kingdom Metazoa; phylum Chordata; class Mammalia; order Rodentia; family Gliridae; genus Glis; species Glis glis. Next base: position 11,657 of record PVJS01042453.1, on the reverse strand, counting down.
CCCCCGGATGGTAGATGCTGCTCCAAATAACTCTGCCTTCTAACTCCTTCAAAAATATAACATGCATTTATTCTTATTTCTCCCTTCACCAGAAAGTCTCCCCACATCCCACCTATCTGAATTCTCTCTAGCGTTGCAGGGCCAGCCCACCACTCTGATTCTTTCCTTCTCTGAATGGCCATGTACTGTCCTATGCTGCTTGTGAAGTGTGTCCGATGTGTGTTTCATGTCTTCCAAACCACCCCATAAATTCAGAGTAGACCATGGTTTTCTACTTCATTTATGTTCTCCTCCCATCATGGGTGCCAGAGCACTGAGTACTTAGAATATTAAAATGTTTCTGTAAAAGACCTAAGGCAATGAAACAGGAGGCTTACAATGTGGTCTTTGTTTAAAAAAAATGAAAGAAAGAAAAAGTAAATCTGACATCAGCATATATTAATGATAATAAATGCAATAGATGGGTTTCTTTTAGCTCCCTGCTAGAGAACCTAGTGCTAACTAGGTTGAAGCATGGCTAGCTCAACCAAATGACTGGCTCGCCAAAATGCCAATGCAGAAGTAAGGGTGGGTTTCAGTAGTCTGTTGACCTAGTAGCTCTGAACACATTTTTCTGCAATTCTCTTACCCCTCCTTTCCTCTATAAACCAGCCTCTTCCTTGGGCCATGAGTAAGCTGGCTATTTCCAGGCTTCATATCTAAGACACATCTATGTCTATAACTATGAAGCTTCATCCATTAGAACACCAAGAGACTTGCCTCCACTATTTCTTTCAGAGGATCAATCCCACAATCACTTTAGAAAGCTTCATCTCACACTCTCAGACCCTGACCAACCACTGGCCATTGGGTTTTAGATAGACAGTATTGCCCCTGGGGCAGTCTTACAGGTAGAGAGAGTAGGGTGGCATCCCCTGAGGCACATGGACTGTGTGGGGCTGGGCCAGTGCCTGGAAAGAGGACTCGATACCCAGCGGGCCATCAACAGTGGTCACTTAAACATTGAATCTACAAGGATCCAAGGATCAGTGCTGCAGAAAATAGAGAATCTCTTCCAAGCCAGTGGGGGAGATGCTCACCCCAAGTTTCACCTGGACATTTGAAAAGTAGACACGAATAAGTTGGAAACATTGAGAGGCACAACACAGAACAAATTCAATAAAATATTCTAGTTTTGAAAGAATTGAGCTTGTGTAATCTAGAGAAGGGAAAGTTAAGAAAAGATGCGGTGAATGGCTTCCCTTATTCAACAGGTTGTGAAGGGAATGCTGAGTAATTGCTTTCGATTTCTCCAGAGAACTCAAAAAAGATTTAAGATCAAAAGAAAGTGTGGTTTGCTCTAAGAATATACTTCCTGATAGTAGAGGCGGTAACTCCAGGAGAAGCTGCCAGAGGCCATTAGAGAGGGAGTCTCCTTTCCTTTCCTGCCCCTCAGCCTCACGCCAGTTGACCACCAGCTGCCAAATCACTTTCCTCTGCATCCCCTGGTCCCCTGCATCCTTGCAGCCACCACTTTGACTCAGGTTGTCACTTACTATTGTTCACCTGGGTTATCACAATAATTTCCTAACGACTCTACATCAGTCTTCTCCTCTAAAAATGGGAGTTATTTAACTAAAAGAAGAAAAAAAAATCTGATGATGTTACCCCTATGCTTATCACCTCTGACAAGTCCTCAGCTATCTTCAGGGTAGAACTCAAACCATGTACAAGTCTCGCCAGCCCCCTTTAAATATGGCCCTGACTTTCCTAGCTCACTCAGCCCATTTCTTTTACATTCAAGCAGGACGCCTTCACACCTCTGCTTTTACACCTCTGTGTGTTTCATTTTGTTCTCACTGCTCTTTTTCTATGCCTATTGATTCTTTCTAGAAACATTTCCTTACTCTCCCTGACATAATTAGTCACATTCTTAACAACCTGCACTGACCCGAGTATTAAATTAGATTGGACTTACTTGGTAATATGTGTCTTTCCCCTGTAGCCTGTGGGTTTGTCAACAGTGAGGTATGTCTTGCTATCATCTTTTTCTACCTGATTCCTAACAAAAGCACCTGGCACTTGGTTGAGAACTTATTAAACTTTGGTTTCATGATTAATTAAGGTAACTTCAACTTGCAAAATGTTAAAGTACAGAATTTTTTTTTTAAAAGTCTGTTTGGGATGTTTTAAGTAGAAGACCAATCATATTACCCACTGATATACATGGATGGCTCAGGTAGGCAGGAGAAGGAAAAGGAGACTTAGAAGAAAAAATAAATGTGCTGAAACCAATGAAGGAAGAATGGAAGGCGACTTTTATTGCTCAGAGCATTTGTCCCTCTCCCCTCACTCATGGTGGTTGCTCAACAAATTCTTATTAAACTAAACCTTTTATGCTTCAACTCAGACATACGGCATTTTCAATAACATATTTCGTGTCATGTTTGTTTATTTTAGACTAAAGAGAGATGCCCAACTTATTCGACTAAATCCGTAAAGAAGAGTTGTACTGCTGTTCCAAACGCATTGTTTTCCTGTCCTGTCAGTCACAAGCCATTGTAAAATATGGGCCTAATCACCAGTATTCCGGGGGGCTTCCTGCATGAGGGCTTTGGGATGCGGGAAGGCTCAGAATCACAGCAAGTGTGTATCTGGGCTCATAGGCGCCAACTGGCGTACGTGCAGCCTCCAGCTGGTACACACCTGCACCTGGGATCCCACCTCCCCAGGATGAGCTCAAGTTCCTGCCCTTAGCCTTGGCATGGGGCAGGGAGGGGAGGGCTGGCCTCTTTGCCAACCTGTAAGTGATCCTGTCACGCGTTCATACAGCAGCCGCTCTTTGTGAGATGGGCTACAGATCCTCAGGCAGGTGGCTGTCCTTTTAATCAGAGAACAGGAGCCACACACTATCCTATAGCCAGCCTGTGGGGACAAATTTTAGAAACTGATCTAGAAACACTTTTCAAAGAAATAAGAGCTCTAAAGAAGAGGATTTCTTATTCCTGTTATTACTTTTTACGTGTCACTTTTCAATTCTAGGAGGTTCAGATAAACTAAAAACTGGACACTTAACATGAACAGATATCAACATGGAAAGTTCTTTATTGTTAAGAAGAAAATTGTGTCCTTTATGACAGAACACTCTGCTTCAGGAAGGGCAGACATGGGTCTGTGGAGGAGAAAGGGACACCCAGCAAGCCAGGAAGATCAGCTGAAAGACACTGGTGATCAGTGGGTGGCTTGTCACAGCCAGGTCACCCTCAGATTCTAAAATGTGTCAACCATTAGGTCACCTTTATGAATTAATTTATTTTGAGCCCAAGGAACTGAACTTGATTTTCAAATTTACTCCATTAGAGAAAGGATACAAGCACTCTGTGTATTCCCTTTCATGGTAGTTAATAATAACTAAATTTATATAAACTGTAATTAACTTTATCTAACCATGACCACCCTATGGTTTTGCCACAAATCATGCGTATGATAATCTTGATACTAATTTCTCACTTTCAACAGAATACCTAAGTTTCATTTTCATTTTGTGTACTGGCCTTTCATGAATACATATTTACACTTGTTAGTGAATTAATTTCACACATTTAGACTTCAACAGTCATTAGTGTCATAATAATTACAGTAATTGTATGAATAATGAGGCTCAAGTGATCACAGAAAGACAACTTACTGTAAGTGATGAGAAAAGTCAACCACTCTTGGTGACCAACATAATCGGTTCCAGGTTGCTTAATAGGAGTTTAAAGATGTTTTCCTGTGATTCAGGAAGAGTGTATTGCATATTCAGCTAAAATTTGACAGATCTAATGATCTAATACTCCAGTTATTTAATGAGAAATGTGATGAGGCTTGCATGTTTGCTAAACCTTGTTGTTTTCTAGTTATCAGTAGTAAGACCATTAAGGTACATAATTAAAATAATTAAAAGGATGTGCGTGTAATTGATATAAATACTACAAGTTATCTTATTCAGTAGCCAGTAATTACACTTGGTTAATTGTCTTATTAAGAATTCAACAATGGATATATTTATTTTTCTTCCAAAGGGGTCCTACACGAGGTTATATTTTCAGGAATCTATTCAAGGTGATCCCAAATCCATGGTCATTTTGATCTTTGGAAACACATCTGACTGTTTCCCCTTTCTGTCCATCTTTGGGCAGTAATGAGAATATTGGGCGATGGTGGAGACCACCAATTAAGACCCATGAGTACTATCTGATAAACTATTAACTCCTGGAAGACAAAACCCGTTCCAATTGTGTTGGCTGCACTGTGTTTTCATATACACATGTACACACACACACACACACACACACACACATACACACATGCATACACACATGCACCATCCCCCCATTTAAAAATTCTATGGGTAATGCTAGTTTTAATCACAATGTTATATTCTTATTGTATTTTACATACTAGCCTCTTTTTTAAATTAAAGAAAAAAAGCTATTTCTAATTTTATACATACACAGCACTCCCCACTTCCACCCTCAATTCAAGGTTTAATATAATGCATCCTAGTCATTTAAGTTATTTAAAGAATGTATAGCCAGGTTTGGTGGCGCACACTTGTAATCCCAGTACTTGGGAGACTGAGACAGGAGAATCACAGGTTCGTGGCCAGCCTCAGCACTTAGTGAGGCCCTCTGCAACTTAGTGAGACCCTGTTTCAAAAATAAAGAATAAGAAATAGGACTGGGGGTGTAGCTCGGAGGTAGAATGCCCCTGGGTTCAATCCCCAGTACTGCAAAAAAAAAAAAGAATGTATGACGTACCTACATTTATGTCTCTTCTCAACCCAGAATTAGACTTTATGTCCTGCATATGAGGGACAGGTCAATTCCTTTTTTATATGAATAACTTATCTTAATATCATTTACTGAAAATTTCATACTTTTCTCATTGATTTCCAATACCATGTTAGCATTGATCAGTTGTTCATCAGTACCTGGCTCTGGGGCCGGGTGTGGTGGTGCACACTTGTAATCCCAGTACTTGAGAGGTAGAGACAAGAGGATCTGGGTTTGTGGCCAGCCTCAGCTACTTAGTGAGGCCCTCCAAAACCCAGTGAGACCCGGTTTCAAAATAAAGTATATAAAAAATAGGGCTGGGGGTGTAGCTCGGAGGTAAAACGCCCCTGGGTTCAATCCCCAGTACCGAAAAAGAAAAATACATGGCTCTGTTTGGGGGGAGTTTTTTTGGATGCTATTATGTTTCATTGGTCAACTTATGCCAAAGATTACAATATCTTAATGGAGCCAGCTTCAGGATATCTGATAAAGCCAGTGGCTCCTCATCCCTCACACACATACCCACTTAGTTCTTTTGCAAGGTTTCTTACTATAATTTTACATTTTCATATACATTTTAGGACTGGTTTACCAAATTATATAATAATGTTCTTCTTTGGAAGGGGGTCAGTTACACTAAATTTATGGTTCAATTTGAAGGAAAAGTGACCTCTTTAAGATATTGATTTTGCTAATCCATGAACATGGTCTATCTCAATTATCACTATCGTTCAATAAAGTTTTATGATTTTCTAATAACAGTCTTATACATTTGCACATTTTGTGTGTGTGTATGGTGCTAGGGATCAAACTCAGGGCCTCATGCATGCTAAGCAAGCACTCGACCACTGAGCCACTTCCCCAGCCCACATTTCTCATTATTCTTTAGAACTTCTATTGTAAATGGCTTTGTTTTTCTTTTTTTCATTTTTGCATTACTGGGGATCAAACCCAGAGCCTTGTGCATGCTAGGCAAGAAAGAGCTCCCACCGAGCTACAACCCAGCCCAAGTGGCATATTTTAAATTTATCTTCTAGTCACTGCAGTATGAAAATTCGAATTATTTCACATAATTTATTTTTTGGCATCCATTTTTAAATCTCTGGTTAATTCTGTGGTGTATCTTTATATTTTAAGATATATAGACTACCATATCATTTGCTAATGAAGGAATAAACAATGTTATTTATTCCTTTCCAATTTTTAAGCTAGTTTTCCTTTCTCATCTCACCAGACTGTAGCTTCCAATACAATGTTGAATGGAAGTGGTTTTGGCAACCATCCTTAAAGAGTGCCCTTCAAAAGAATGTTTTAATATTGTACTATTTTCTATGACACCATCCTTTTTCAAAATATTTCTATTCCAAAGCCAGGCGTGGTGGCGCACGCTTGTAATCCCAGTACTTTGGGAGGTGGAGACCGGAGGATCTGGGTTTGTGGCCAGCCTCAGCTCTCTCTCTCTCTCTCTCTCTCTCTCTCTCTCTCTCTACCTAGTGAGGCCTTCCGCAACTTCGTGAGACCTGGTTTCAAAATAAAGTATACACACACAAAAAAAAGAAGGGACATATGTTTTCATTAATATGCGCAACCTAGGGAGTAGTGCGGACACAAAAGGGACTCCAGTGACAACAGAGAACCCTCAGTAGTTCAAGGGAAGGGGTACAAGGGAAGGGGAAGGGCAAGAAAGAAGTGAATCTATGGAATTACTGTCATAAACAATGTGTATATATGAGATTATACCAACATCATTCTCAGTGCAACATGTGGGGGGGGAGGCGGGGGAGAGGGACACCAAGAGCTGTGTGCATATATGTTAACACCAAACTAATACTCATTGTGATGTGAGACTACAATACACCAATAAAAACATATTAAAAAATAAATAAAGATAGATTTAAAAAAAAGTATAAAAAAATAGGGCCGGGGGTATAGCACGGAGGTAGAACTCCCCTGGGTTCAATCCCCAGTACCACAAAAAAATATATATATATATTTCTATTCCTAGTTTCCAAGAGCTATCATGAATGCATACTAAATTTTATCACAGGTTGTTTCCACAACTATTAAATTTCTTACTTTTCCCCTCAATCTGTAAATGTGGAGAATTACCTTAGTTTTTCCAGTGTTGACTCTAGTGTTATTTCTGTCACTATAGGCCAGATTGTGTTGCCTTAATAATAATCACCAAAATCTCAGTGAAAGCAATAGTCACTCCATGTCCAACAGATTGAAAGGAGGGGCCTGTACTTATTTTAGTAATATCAGGACCTGAGCTGATGGCTGAAACACTTTGACATATGCTTCCCTGAGAACCATAGCCCAAGAGCAGATGATCAAAAGAAAGATCTTGCTGTGGCAATTGAATGCTGTAGCTCAGAAGTGGCTTAAGACACTTCTGCCCACAACCCTTTGGCCACAACTACCTGAATGAGGGCAGGGAAATGAAATTCTGCCACTTTCCCTGAAGAAGAAGTGGGGAACCTGATATGAGTGAACATTAGAAACCTCTGTTAAACTCACACCCCTAAAAAACTGCACTTCATTGTAAGAATTACATTTCTGTATGTTGTTACTGGATCCCATTCACCAAAATTTTGTTTGGGAGTTTTGCATCTATGTTCATGAACGAAATTGATCTGGTGTTAGGATTTTTGGGGGGAGAGGTCAGATTTTGGCATCAAGGATTTGTTAGCTTCATATAATGGGTTTGAGAGTTTCTCCTGTTTTTCTACATTCTGGAGTAATTGGCATAGAATAAGAGCTATTTTTTATACTTGAATGTATGGTAGAACAAACTTGTAAACAGACTAGGCCTGAAGTTTTATTGTAGGGAAGATTTTTAGCTATAGATTAAATTTATTATAGGATTAACAATATGATTAATGTTTTCTATTATTTCTCCAAGTTTGATAAGTTATATTTCAGGAATTTATTCATATCTTGAGTTTCCAAATTAATTGCCAAAATGTATTCATTGCATCTAATATTTTTAGCATTATTATTTTTATTTATTTTAATAAAGTTTTTATTGGTGCATTGTAATTACACATCATAATGGGTTCAGAGTGATAAGAACATACATGCACACAGCACTTGGTGTGTTTCCCGCATCATTATTTTTAAAATTTTTAATGTTATTTATTTTGTCTACATTCTTTTTATCCTGAAAAATCACCAGAAGTTTATCAATTTCTTTAGTCTTTTTAAAGAAAATAACTTTTACTTAATTGATTCTCTTTTGATTTTTTAAAATTTCTTTATGCTATTATCTTTGTTGACTTCTTTTGTGTTTTTCTCTTTTTGTTCTTTTACTTTAAAAATGTATGTTTGACATTAATTCTTAAGTCATTTTTCTCTATAAGCATTAAAGGATATAAATTTCTTCAACTGCATTCCACAACTTGAATAAATTGGGATAAAATTTGGTAATTTCATTTTTGCTCATTTCTAATTTTTTTCTAATGCCCATTGTATTCCTGTTTTGATCCATGAGTCACTTAAAAATGTTTCTTAATTTGTAATTATGAGCTGGGCATGGTGGCGCACACTTGTAATCCCAGTACTTGGAAGGCTGTGATATGAGAATCACAGGTTCACAACCAGCCTCAGCTAGTTAGTGAGGCCCTCTGCAACTTAGTGAGACCCTGTTTCAAAATAAAGAATAAAAAATAGGGCTGGGGGTGTAGCTCAGAGGTAGAATGCCCCTGGGTTCAATCCCCAGTACCACAAAAAAAAATTGTAAATATATACAAGAGTTCTATTGTTTTTCATGTTTTGTGTTTAATTTTTTTATTTTAAAATGATTTCAAATCTATAGGAAAAATTGTAAGAATACAAATAACTCCCATATACATTTCCTAGATTTGTAGTTGTTAGCATTTCTCTTTCTCTCTGTGCATTTGTTTGTTTATGTGCATATATGTGTGTAGATATATATGTATATTTGTATATATATTGTTTTATATAATATGTATAATATGTTATTTATATATCTACATGTACATAAACACACACTTTTAGAATTATCTTTTGTTGAGAATATGCAGTTAGTAAACTTAAATTCTCCAATTTTTTTTTGTAGGGAGGGGAATCTGTATTTCATCACAATTCTTAAAAAACTAGAAGATTATACTGAGTATTGATTAGAGTGTATATATATGTATAGTGAAGATATTATGTCACTGTATTTAGTCTGCTGTTTCTAATGATAATTCATAGTTTATCCTAATTCTTCATCTGCTCTCTCTGGCTGCATGTATAATCTTTGCTTTGTCTTTGGTATCTTGAAGTTTTCCTATATGTCTAGAAATAGATTTCTTCTCATTAATTCTTCTAATTTATTTTATTTATGAAATAATGTAATTATTATTTTTTTTGCGGTACCGGGGATTGAACCCAGGGGTGTTCTACCTCCCCGCTACACCCCCGGCCCTATTTTTTTATACTTTATTTTGAAACTAGGTCTCACGAAGTTGCGGAGGGCCTCACTAAGTAGAGAGAGAGAGAGAGAGAGAGAGAGAGAGAGAGAGAGCTGAGGCTGGCCGCAAACCCGGATCCTCCGGTCTCTGCCTCCCAAAGTACTGGGATTGCAAGCGTGCGCCACCATGCCCGGCTAATTATTTTTAATATTTTAAGATATTTTCCCACTAAATCTGGATCTGGATCTCTTCAAATATTGCCTCAGCACCTCCTCTTTTCTTCTGACAGTTCAGCAATAAATATGCTATGCCTTCCCACTCTATTCTCAATGTTTCTATATCTCTCTTCCATATTTTCATTGCCTGTGTGTCAGATATAGATTTATATATAAATATAAGAATTCTTCAGTTCTCTAAGTCACCTATTCTCTCTTAGATGTGTCTAAATTATTGTTCAATTCATCAATTGAATTTTCATTTCAGTTATTACATGTTTAATGTTGAAATAATTTTCTTTATATTTTTCATTTTTGGCTAGAGACATTTGAGAGTATCTCATATTCTGCAGCTGATAATTCTAATATATGAACATTTTATGTGTTTGCGTGTGCTTACACATGTCTTGCTCACAGTATCTGATATTCCTTAGATGTTTTGTTCTTTGCTTGTCATTTTTCAAATTGTGAGCAAATCTTTTTGTTTAATCTGTGATTATTCTTTGAAAATTGGGATAAGCTTGATTTCTCTAGAATTGAGTATATTTGGTTTTGGAACGCTACCAGTCTGGGACTACTAAGTTCTAATTTGAGGTTTTTGAGTTAGCATAAAAAATTATGACTATGGGCAGCCAGGCTACAAACACTGGCAAGGTCTGGCACAAAACTGAATTAACAGGGGACATTTCCAACTCTACTGATGATTAATACCAAAGCATGATAGAGATGATTCTTATTGCAATTTTCTGGGCAGGAGTTATTTTTTTTTTTCATTTTTCCTTCTGCTAATGATTGAGACTTTTAGGTCCAGGTCCATGGATGGGAGAAAGTTCTCCTGCTATAATCCATACTTTCTTGAGCCCTGGGCTTTGAGCCCTTCTGCTGCTAGAGGCTATTAGAACACAAATGTCAGGATCACTATTTAGGCACATGCTCACCAAAACAAAGTCATGCTTTAATGCCTTGGTTACACTTCTGCTTTCCATATTGACTCAATTTCTAGCCTGAGTATTTTCTGGAATGACTGTTTCTGAGAAAGAAGTTTATTTCTTTGTTTTCTTTTTTAAATTTTAAAAACGGTTTAAGAATCTATGTTTTCTTAGGCAATGTCATTGAGTGGTAGTTTAATGGACACTTTCAATTAATTTCTATTATAAATTTGCACATCCCCTAAATAAAATTAGAATAAGTTCTTTCTATGGTATATAGATAGGTGTGTTAGGGGCCGAAGTATATGTATTTTCATTTGAATATCTTTGTCTCCATAATTATCTTCTACTACATGATACTTTATGTCACATAATATGTAGGTATATTCTTTTTCTTAAAAACTGTTTTCCAAAATATTTTCCTAAAACAAATTAGAAGATAGGAGACAGTAGTTTACCATAATACCTCTTCTTTGACTATATAAATATTCACATGTTAAAGCTACATTTCTCAAAGTATGTCCCAGGATCAACTTCATCAGAGCATCTTGGGGAAGTAATTAAAAGTGCATATTTCTAGGCCTCCTCATTCATACCTGATGAATCAGAATCTCATACAGTGAGGCCTATAATCTCCATTTAAATAAATAACTTCCTTTTTTCCAGTGCATCAAGTTTGAGAATTGCATGCTAAAGTTTATTTTAGAAATACAGATTTGGTTTTTTGTATTTTTTCTAGCACTTGCATGCTTTTCTTTATAGTACTTTTCTAGCATTTCAATTCCCCTACAGTTTGGTTCTTTTTTTTTTTTTTGCGGTACGGGGGATTGAACCCAGGGGCGTTCTACCTCCGCTCTACACCCCCAGCCCTATTTTTTTATACTTTATTCTGAAACTGGGTTTCACGAAGTTGCAGAGGGCATCACTAAGTAGAGAGAGAGAGAGAGAGAGACAGGGAGAGACCTGAGGCTGGCCGCGAACCCGGATCCTCCGGTCTCCGCCTCCCAAAGGACTGGGATTACAAGCGTGCACCACCACGCCCGACTTAGTTTGGTTCTTTATATATTCTGAATATTACCTCAGTTGAATTTGAGTTTATAAATGTAATTAAAAGCAATAGTAAAACCGGGCGTGGTGGCACACGCTTGTAATCCCAGTCCTTTGGGAGGCGGAGACCAGAGGATCCGGGTTCGCCGCCAGCCTCAGCTCTCTCACTCTTTCTCTCTCTCTCTCTCTCTCCCTCTTTCTCTCTCTCTCTCTCTCTCCCTGTCTCTCTCTCTCTCTCTCTACTTAGTGAGG
>PVJS01042452.1:0-17510 GCA_004027185.1 Glis glis | reverse complement strand
GGGGCATTCTACCTCTGAGCTACACCCCCAGTCCCATTTTATTTTGAAACAGGGTCTTACTAAGTTGCTGAGGTTGGCCATGGACCCGCAATCCTCCTGTCTCAGCCTCCCAAGTACTGGGATCCAAAGTATTTTACACTCACATCAACAATGTATGTATACATTCCAATTGCTTTATATATTCACTGATATTTGGGTTATAAGATTTTTTGATTTTAGATTTTTGGAGTGTGTGAAATGGAATCCATTGTGGCTTAAACTTGCATTCCCTGATGACTAAAGATATTAAGCACTCTTCTCCTCGATTGTTTTATTGTGTTAAAATATGCATAAAATTGACCTCTTAACCATTTAAAAATGTACAGTGCAGTGATATTAAATACATTCATAATGTTGTGCAATCATCGCCATCATCCATCTCCAGAACTCCTTTCATCCTATAATGTTGAAACTCTATACCCAAGCAATAATTCCGTTTCTCCCTTCCCTCAGGCTCTGGCAACGACCATTATTCTGTCTCTGTGATTTTCACTACTCTGAGTAGTTCATATACGTGGAGTCATACTATATTTGCCTTTTTGTGACTGTTTAATTTTACTCAGCATAATATCCTCAAGTTCTATCCAAGCTGTCAGAATTTCCTTTCTTTGTAAGGCTGACTAGTACACTGTATGTGTGTGTATCACATTTTGTTTACCGTTCATCCAAGGATATAGACTCTTGGGACACTTGGGTGCTTCCACGTTTTAGCTATTTTGAATAATGTTGTTATGAATGGGGGTATACAAGTATCTCTTTGAGACTCTGTTTTTAATTATCCTGGATATATATCCAAAAGTGGAACTGCTAAATTTATATGGTAATTCTATTATTAATTTTTTGAGGAAATGACATACTGTTTTCTATGGTGGTTGTACTATTTTACATTCCCACCAACAATGCACAAGGGTTTCATTTTCTCCACATCCTCACCAACATTTGTTAATTTGTTTTTCTATGCCATTCTAAAGAGTGTGAGGTAGTTATATCATTGTAGTTTTGATTATATTTCCCTAATGATTAGTGATACTGAACATATTTTCATGTGCTTGTTGGCTATTTGTATGTCTTCTTTGGAGAAATGCCTATTCAAGTTTTTTGCCCATTTTTAATTGTATTGTTCTCTTGTTGAGTTTTAAGCGTTCTATGTCGTAGATACTAATACCTTATCAGATAAATGGTTTACAAATACTTTCTCCCATTCTGTGGGTTACCTTTTAATTCTATTGAAAGTGTCTTTTGATACCGAAAATTTAAAAAAATTGCCAGGCTTAGTGGTGCATGCTTGTAATCTCAGCCCTTTGGGAGGCTGATGAGGGGGGATTGCAAGTTTGAGGCCAGCCTAGGCAACTTAGCAAGACCAGGACTCAAAAATAAAATAAAATTATGCCTGGGGATATAGCTCAGCGATAGAGCACTTGCCCACCATGTGTGAGGCCCTGGGTTCAATCCCTAGTAAAACACATACACACACACACACACACACACACACACACACACACACTGAAAATTTTCATCAAGCCTGATTTGTCTATTTTTTTCTCTTGTTGCCTATGCCTTTGGTTTCATTGATAGGAAGTAACTTCTAAATCCAATGCCACGAAGCTTTTGCCCTATGGTTTCTTCTAAAGAGTCGTATAGTTTTACCTCTTATAGTCCTTTTGTCCTTTTTCATTTTTGTATATGAGGTTAGGTAAAGGTTCATTTTTTTCTTTTGCATATCAAGATCCAGGTTTTCCAGCACTATTTCTTGAAATATCCTTTCTCCACTGAATGGTCATGGCATCCTTGCCAAAAAATCATTTGGCTGAGCATGGTGGCACAGGCCTGTAATCCTGGTACTTGGGAGGCTGAGACAGGAGGATCGCATGTTTGAGGCCAGCCTCAGCAACTTAGTGAGGCTCTCAGTAACCTACTGAGACCCTGTTTCCAAATAAAAAATAAAATAGGGCTGGAGGTGTAGCTCAGAGGTAGAATGCCTCTGGGTTAAAAAAAACAATCATTTGGCCATCTCTGAGAGGGTTTATTTCTGGTTTCTATTCTAGTCCACTGTCTATGTCTGTCTTTATGCCAGTATGTAGCTTTGTAATAAGTTTTGAAATCAGCTTTGTTCTTCTTTTTCAAGATTGGTTTGGCTCTTTTGAGTTCCCTAGAGATTTCATATGAATTTGTGGATGAGTTTTTCTATTGCAGCAAAAAATGTTATTGGGATTTTAATAGGAATTGCATTGAATCTGTAGGTCGTTTTGGGTGTTGTTGACTTTTTTTTGTGTGTGGTACTAGGGATTGATTTCAGGGGTGCTTTGCCACTGAGCTACATCTCCAACCCTTTTTATTTATTTTTATTTTTTTATTTCTTGGTACAGAGGACTGAACTCAGGTGCATTCTACCTCTGAGCTACACCCTTCAGTCCTTTTTATTTTTCAACAGGGTCTCACTAAGTTGCAGAGGCTGGCCTCTAACCTGACACCCTCCTGTCTCAGCTTCTTTTTTTAAATTTTGAGACAGGGTCTAAATAAGTTGCTCAGGCTGGCCTGTTCCAGTCTCAGCCTTCTGACTAGCTGGGATTACAGGCATGTGCTATCACAATGGGCATTCCTGACAATATTAACTTTTCTAATCCATGAACATGGGATGTTTCCCCACAGAAATTCTTCAGCTTATGATAGGGTTATGTCCTGATGAATCCACTGCAAATTGAGCTGGGCCAGTAGCACATGACTATAATTCTAGTTACTCAGAAGGCTGAGGAAATAGGATTGCAAGTTTGAGGTCTGCCTTAGCAACTTAGTGAGATCCTATCTCAAAATAAAAAAGAAAAAGGGCTGGGGATATAGCTCAGTTAGTAAAATACCCCTGGATTCAATCCCCAGTATGGGAAAAAAATCCACTGTAAGTTGAAAATAGTTTTAAGTTTAAAATGCACTGAATACATCCAATCCACTGAATATCATCTAGCCTTAAATGTGCTCAGAACTCTTACATATGCATATAGTTGGGCAAAATTACCTAAGAGAAATACTATTCTATAATGCTGAATGTATTGAATATCTCATGTGATTTAATGAATACTGAAAGTGAAAAATAGAATTGTTGTGTGAGTGCTCACAATTAACATACACAGTTGAAAGCACATTGTGCATGAAGGATGTTTCAAGCATTGAACTGCTGGGTGATGGGAATGCTCTAGTGACAGGGTCATCAATTTATCTCTTTTCTGATGAGGCTAAAGAACAGCTGGTAGATGGCATTGGAGCATTGACACTTCATTGGTTAGCAGGTACTGTGTTCTTTATCAAAGTTTTGACTGTATAGTTTTCATGATATATTTCTCTATAGAAAACAAGAGTCTCCTGGATCTATCAGCTCTTGTGAATCACTTTTTTTTTTTTTTGCGGTACCGGGGATTGAACGCAGGGGCGTTCTACCTCTGCGTTACACCCCCGGCCCTATTTTTTTATGCTTTATTTTGAAACCGGTCTCACGAAGTTGCAGAGGGCCTCACTAAGGAGAGAGAGAGAGAGAGAGAGAGAGAGAGAGAGAGCTGAGGCTGGCCGCGAACCTGGATCCTCCGGTCTCTGCCTCCCAAAGTACTGGGATTACAAGCGTGCGCCACCATGCCCGGCGCTGTGAATCACTTCTAATTGATGTTAATTTCTTCTAACATATCTGCAACACTAAGGGTAGAGTAAATACCTCACTTTCTGCCCCATCAGTTTCTTTGCTGTGAACTTTGTTGGTGCCACTGGTAAAACTTCTTCTGTCTCAGATTTTTTACTTCTTTCTTTTCCAGTTCTATTAGCTCCTTATTGGGAATCTCCTTAACCTCAGTGCCAACAAACTCATGAATATCCTCATCAATGTTTAATTCTAGCTGTTTTCCAAGAACCAATATTTAGTTACCATTTAATCAACAGCAGAATCTTTCTTTTTTGCTACTGAAGATTGAACCCAGGGATGTTCTACCAGTGACTGAGCTACAGCCTCTGCCTTTTCTTTCTTTCTTTCTTTCTTTCTTTCTCTCTCTCTCTCTCTCTCCCTCCCTCCCTCCCTTCCTTCCTTTCCTCCTCCTCCTCCTCCTCCTCCTCCTCCTCCTTCTTCCTTCCTTCCTTCCTTCCTTCCTTCCTTCCTTCCTTTTTCTTTTTTCTTTTTGGTGGTACTGGGGATTGAACCCAGAGGCATTCTCCCTCTGAGCTACACCCCCAGCCCTATTTTATTTTTTATTTTGAAACAGGGTCTCACTAGGTTGATGAGAGTCTCACTACTTGCTGGGGTTGTCCTCAAACATGTGATGCTCCTGTCTCAGCCTCCCAAGTACTGGGATTACAGGCATGGGCCACCATGCCAGCTTGTTTTGAGACAGGATTCCACTAAATTGCCCAGCAATCCTGCCTCAGCCTCCCAAGTAGCTGGGATTACAGGCATGTGCTAGAGTGCCTGCTTTTACTTTCTTGATATTGTTCTTTGAAGCAAAAATGTTTTTAATTTTGATGTAGTGAAACTTATTTTTTCTTTCATGACTTTTGCTTGTGTGTTGTGTCACATCTAAGAAACTCCTTCCTAATTCAAGGTCATGACTTGCAATATATATTTTTTGGTATTGGGGATTGAACCCAGGGATAATTCTACCTCTGAGCTACACCCCAGATCTATTTTATTTTGAAACAGGGTCTCACTAAGTTGCTGAGACTGGCCTTGAACTTGTGATCCTCCTGTCTCAGCCACCCAAGTACTGGGACTATAGGCATGAGCCTGGCTATGATCATACTTTTATTAGCTCTTCTATTTGGATCTTTGGTTGTAAATGGTATGAGATAGTGTTCCATTCTTTTCCATTTGGATATCCAGGTTTCCTAGCACCATTTGTTGAAAGGACTATACTTTCCCCACTCAGCACTTTTGTTGAGCCAATTGACCATAAATATAAGACTGTATTCCTTGACTCTCAATTGTATTCCATTAATTCAGTCTTCTTTCTTTATGCCAATACTGTACTGTCAATCATTGTAGGTTTGTAGCAAGTTTTTAAAATCAGGAAGTCTGAATCTTTCCAATGATTTTGCTTTTTAAAGTTATTTTATTGTATTGATTAGGGCCTCCAATATCCTTAGGAGAAGCAGTGAGAACAAAATTTGTGTGTGTGTGTGGTACTGGGGATTGAACCAGGGGCATTCTACCTCTGAGCTCCACCCAAGCCCAATTTTTTTATTCTTTATTTTGAAACAGGGTCTCACTAAGCTGCGGAGGGCCTCACAGGTAGCTGAGGCTGCTCTCGAGCCTGAGATCCTCCTGTCTCATCCTCCCAAGTACTTTTTTTTTTTTGAGATGGGCTCTTAAGTAGCTCAAGCTGGACTTTAGTTCATGGGCTCACATTATCCTCTTGCCTCAGCTTCCTCAATAACTGAGGCTACAGGTGTGCACTACCACATCTGGCTCACGAGTTCTTAATGTTGTTCTTGATCTTAGGAGAAAAGGATTTACTATTTCACCATTATGTTTTTCTTTTCTTTTCTTTTTGTTGGTGCTGGGGATTGAACCCAGGGGTATTCTACCTCTGAGCTATACCCCCAGCCATATTTTATTTTTTATTTTGAAACATGGTCTCATTAAGTTGCTGAGACTGGCTGTGAACTTGCCATCTTCCTATCTCAACCTCCCAAGTACTGGGATTATAGGTGTGTGCCACCATAACCAGCTAGTAATTTGTATTTTTTTAGGAAGTTTTCTCTTTCACTTAAGTTGTTGAACTTACATAAAATTGTCCAAAGTATCCCTTTAAAACCCATATAATCTCATTAGCATTTTGACTGTTAAAGTGTAATCTTCTGTACACAAAACTAAATGACAATAAATCAAGAAAAAAGAAATATGTAACATAACAGAAAAAGGATATGTGTGTGTGTGTGTGTGTGTGTGTGTGTGTGTGTGTGTGTGTATGTGTGTCTAAATATACAGCATAAACAAATAATCCAGTAACAGAAGAAGGGAACTACAAGACAGTGTGACAAACACTATGAGAGGCACATAGAGAATACACAGGAAGGGAGAATATCAGTCTGATTAGAAGAGTCAGAATCAGGATATTCAAATGCTAAGTTAACTTGCTCAACTACAGGAAAGTTAATATCAAATTTATAGGGGGGAAAAAGCCAAGACTCATATTCCCAGGTTACCTACCTGTGAAGGCCTACAGTCAAGTGGTTCTCCTTTCCCTGACATATCTTTTTTTTTTTTTTTTGGTACTGGGGATTGAACCCAGGGGCATTCTACCTCTGGGCTATACCCCCAGCCCTATTTTTTATTCTTTATTTTGAAACAGGGTCTCACTAAGTTGCGGAGGGCCTCACTAAGTAGCTGAGGCTGGCGATGAACCTGAGATCCTCCTGTCTCAGCCTCCCAAGTACTGGGATTACAAGCGTGCGCCACCACACCCAGCATTTGGCATATCTTTGATTAAAGAACAAAACAACTTTGTTTTGGTAAAAATGATAAATGAATTGTTAAAAACTCTTAAACAATGTAGAAAAGTCCAAAAGACAAAAATAATTTGCATTTTGACTGACATCCTTCTAGTTTATTTTATATATTTTTAATATGTTTATTGGTTCATTACAGTCTCACATCATAATGTAAATCATAGTGATCGTTACATACACACACAGCACTTTCCCTCAGCTCCCTCCCCACTCCCCACCCTTCCCCATAGAGTGTATTGAGATTGACACTCACATATGTACATAATGTTGATGGTAGTAATTCCTTCATTGATCCTCCCTCTCCCCCTTCCCCTTCCCCTAGGCCACCTCCCTGGCTCCACTGAAGTTTCTCCTCCATTATCTGAAGTTCCTCTGGTATCCTGATTACTCTCTAGCTTCCGCATATTAGAGAAAACATGTGACCCTTTACTTTCTGTGACTGGCTAATCTCACTTAACATAATATTCTCCAGGTCCATCCATTTTCCTGCAAATTATATAATTTTGTTCTTTATTCCTGAGTAGAATTCCATTGTGTATATATCCCACAATTTTGTAATCTATTCATCTGTTGATGGACACCTAGGTTGGTTCCATAATTTGGCTATTGTGAATCGTGCTGCTATGAGCATGGATATGCATATATTACTGTAATTCTCTGATTTCAGTCCCTTTGGAAAGATACCCAGGGGTGGTAAAGTAGGATCATATGGTGGGTCCATTCCCAATTTTCTGAGGAATCTCTACACTGACCTCCACAGAGGCTGAACTAATTTGCAAACCCACCAACCGTGTAGGAGAGTTCCAATTTCCCCACATCCTCGCCAGCATTTATTTATTTATTTTTGTCTTCTTGGTGATTACCATTCTGTTTGGGGACTAGACTAGGTGGAATCTCAGTGTAGTTTTGATTTGCATCTCCCTGATTACTAATGATGTTGAACGTGTTTTCATGTATTTATTGGCCATTTGTATCTCTTCTTTTATGAAGTGTCTATTTAGTTCAACTGCCCATTTTTTTGATTGGGTTGTGGGTTCTTTTGTGCATAAAGTCTTTTAAGTTCTTTGTATATTCTAGATATTAGTCCTCTATCTGAGGGATAGCTGGCAAAGATCTTCTCCCATTCTGGAGGCTTTCTCTTTAGACTCTTGATTGTTTCCTTTGATGAACGGAAAATTTTTAGTTTAATGTCATCCCATTTATTAATTCTTGTTTTAATTTCATGAGCTTTGGGGGCCTTGTAAAAGAAGTCTCTATCTGTGCCTATATGTTGAAGTGTTGGATCTATGCCCTCCACTAGTAGCTTCAAAGTCTCTGGTCTAATTTCCAGGTCTTTGATCCATCTCGAGTTGACTCTTATGCAGGTTGAGAGGTAAGGATTTAATTCCATTTTTTCTACAAATGGATAACTAGTTTTCCCAGCACCATTTGTTGAAAAGGCTGTCTTTCTTCAATGTATGTGTTTGGCACCTTTGTAAAAAATCAATTGGCTATAAGTGTGTGGATTTGTTTCTATATCTTCTGTTCCATTGGTTTGTCTTTTTTGTGCCAATATCATGCTGGTTTTAGTACTATAGCTATGAAGAATAATTTGAGGTCAGGAATTGTGATGCCTCCTGCATGGTTCTTACTGCTGAAAATTGCTTTGGCTATTCTTGGTCTTTTGCTTCTCCATATGAAATTTATGGCTGATTTTTCTAGTTCTGTGAATGACACTGGTATTTTGATAGGGATTGCATTGACTGTGTAGATCACTTTTGGTAGAATGGCCATTTTGATAATATTTATTCTGCCTATCCAAGAGCAAGGGAAATCTTTCCATCTTCTAAGATCTTCAATTTCTTTCTTTAGTGTTTTATAATTTTCATTGTAGAGGGTTTTTACCTCCTTGGTTAAGTTTATTCCTAGGTATTATATTGGTTTTGAGGTTATTGTGAATGGAATTGTTTTCTGGAATTCTTTTTCAGTGGATTCATGGTTGGCATATAGAAAAGCTACTGATTTGTGTGTGTGTGTGTGTGTGTGTGTGTGTGGTACTGGGGATGGAATCCAGGGACATTCTACCTCTGAGGTATACCCCCAGCCCTATTTTATTCTTTCTTTTGAAACAGGGTCTTACTAAGTTGAGGAGGGCCTCACAAGTTGCTGAGGCTAGCTGTGAACCTGCGATCCTCCTGTCTCAGCCTCACAAGTACTGGAATTACAAGCGTGCGCCACCACTCCCAGATTTACTGATTTTTTTTAGATTGATTTTGTATCCTGCTACTTTGCTGAATTTGTTAATCAGCTCTAGAGGTCTTTTGGTTGAGTTTTTTTTTGTCTTCTAAATATAGAATCATGTCATTTGCAAATAGAGATAATTTCAGTTATTTTCCTATTTGAATTCCTTTGATATTCTTCTATTATTGCTGTGGCAAATCTTGAGGACAATATTGAAAAGGAGTGGTGATAGTGGGCATCTTTGTCTTGTTCCTGATTTTAAAGGGAATTCTTGCAGTTTTTCCCTGTTTAATATGATGTTTGCTTTGGGTTTATTGTATATTGCCTTAATGATGTTGAGGTTAAGTTTCTTCTATTCCAATTTTCTGCAGTTTTTAACATGAATGGGTGTTGGATTTTGTCAAATGCTTTTCAGCATCTACTGAGATGATCATGTGATTTTTGTCCTCAGTTCTATTTATGTGGTGAATAACATGTATTGATTTGCAGATGTTGAACCAGCCTTGCATCCTTGGGATGAAACCAACTTGGTCATGGTGTTATGAGGTAGCATCTCAACAAAGACCAATCGGACCACCAAAGGCATTAATTGAGAGTCTTTATTACCAGCTGGCTGCGACTACACCGGGCACAAAACCCAAGTGTAGTAGCTTGCCATTTTTTAGAGTAAAACTATAAAGCCACAGGGTATAAGGGGGTAAGAAGTACAGGTTCTCACAGCAGGTTCCCATACCAGGTTTCAATAGCAGGGGTGGGAAGCCCTCAGTGTTTTTTAGCATTTGAGCAAGCCAAGCATAATGAATATACAGAACAATGACACAATAACAGTAATAAAATGTTGTTACCCATTACCCTGCCAACATCCTGGTTTGATTTTTCTAAGGCCAACTTCCCTGTTTTACAGCCAGGTTTGGGGTAATGCTGGGTAACAATATGGAGTCACTCTAGCTAATGTTACTCTGGCTAACAAGCTCTTACTATGCATCATCACATTCCCCACTGGTTTTATAGGCATGAGTCAAATCGTGGATTCATCATTTGGTAGAGGGTTATACTGATCTCTTAAAACCAAGATCTTTACTGCATTTATTTATTTGTTTTGACATAAGTAGTTAAGCAGTTAATTAAACAGGGGCCAACTGTTAAGACTAAGAGCAGGAGAATTAGGGGTCCTGTCAAGGCTGTGATCAAGGTAGTAAGCTAAGGGGACCAGGGGAATAGGGACTGGTATCAATTATCTGACTCATGTCTTTTTTTATCCTTTTCCTTTAAATTGTTTTGTACTAGTGTCAAACTTTTTTTTTTAATTATCCCAGATTGGTTAGCATAAAAACAGCAAGTCTCTCTAAGGGCTATGTAGAGTCCTCCTTGTTTTATAAATAGGAGATCTAGTCTTCTATGGATTTGGAGTACTACTTTTGTTAGGGTATCTACCTGGGATTTTAGCCTGGAGATAGAGTTTTTTAGGTGTTGTAGGTCTCTATTTATTTGAGTACTTAATTTTTAAAAAATTTTATCTCTCAATTTTAGGTGGTAGGGCTAATAAAAATCCCTGTTCCAGGGGCAAACATTAACCATAACAGGGAAAAAGTCATTAGGCAACCCGCTTGAGGCTTATCTATGGTCCAGCATCCTTCATCCATTTCCTCAGCAGTTGTGGCTTTTAATTGGGTGTGATAGATCCAGGAGGGAATGCCAGCCACGTTTACTGCCGTTGGAGTGGTGAGGACTACAGGGTATGGGCCCTTTCAGATTGGTTCCAAAGATTGGGTTGGGGCCCTTTTTATCCACACCAGGGCTGGAACTGGTGGGCTGGTTTTGAGATGGGCTGGAGGTTTACCTCTCACACCGTCTGGCAGATGGCTTTTTGTGTTCATTGTAAAGCCTGTAATGACTTGAGAAGGGAATGATTAGTTGTTTTTGTCTGATAGACATCCTGTAGTTTGGGGAGGATAGGTGGGGGTCTTTTAAACATAATTTCATAAGGAGTGAACCCTTTTTGGTAGGGAGTACATCTAGCCCTTAAAAGGGCGAAGAGAAGGAGGTTGGTCCAACTTTTGCTTGTTTTTATGACCAATTTGGTCAGAGTTTTTAAAGTTTTATTTATTATTTTTTTATTTTTTTGTTTTTTTGCGGTACCAGGAATTGAACCCAGGGGCATTCTACCTCCGAGCTACACCCCCGGCCCTATTTTTTATACTTTATTTTGGAACCGGTTCTCACAAAGTTGCGGAGGGCCTCACTAAGTAGCTGAGGTTGGCCGCGAACCAGGATCCTCCGGAGGGTCTCCGCCTCCCAAGTACTCAGATTACAAGCGTGCGCCACCACTCCCAGCTTCATTTATTATTTTTATCTGACCTGAACTCTGTGGTCGATAGGCACAGTGTAACTTCTAATTAATATTTAATGACTTTGTCAAATTTTGAGAAATCTTGGCCATGAAGGCTGGGCCATTGTTGGACACCAAAGTGAGGGGCAGGCTGAATCTGGGGACTAATTTTTGAAGTAATTTTTTTTTGGCAACTATTGTAGCCGTTTTAGTCCAGATGGAGAAGGCTTTTATCCATCCAGAAAATGTGTTTACAAATATTAAGATGTACTTATACCCCAAAATAGTTGGTTTAATCTCAGTAAAGTCTAATTTTTAATGTTTCCCAGGCATGGCACCTTGAGCACGTATTTCCTCTGGGGCTTTTCCCCCCCTTTTGGGTTTACCTGAGCACAAGTAGGGCATCTGGACACAATGTCCTTGGCGACATAGTCTAGTCAGGGGATGTAGTACCTTGGTCAGAGGAGTTTAGTAATTTTTATTACTCCTTAATGCATTGTTTGGTGGAGTTGGGTTAGCAATTGTCTTTCTAGTGCCACTGGGAGGATGGGTCTTTTATCTGGCAGCAAAAGCCATCTTGTCTCCTCTTGCCTACCACCTTCCTGCTTGGCCAAGGTCTCTTTTTCTGGTGTACAGGTGGACCTTTGGGGCAGGCTTGGCTTTGGTAGCATGACCAGGATCGTAAGTGGCTCCACTGGTTTTAGGGCTGTCTCTTTGGCTTTTTCCTTGCTGGTCAGTAGCTCCTTTAGCTTGGCCTGCAGTGTCCAGTTTTGGTGCTTCAGCTTTGTGTGTGTGTGTGTGTGTGTGTGTGTGTGTGTGTGTTTCCTCCTCTAGGGCGCGTCAGAGATAGGGCTTGTGCCTTGTGTTTTTGTCCCTTGGCCTTTACCCACTTTTGTTTCTCTATAGCCAGCAACATTGCTGTCTTTTTAAAGGTGTTTATGAGCTGTCGCTGTTGTTTCAGGACTGCGGTGATGTCATCCAGCTCCTGCTGCAGCTGGTGTTGCCCCCACTCTAGACACTCTGCAGCCTCAGTCTTTTTGGCCAGGTGGTGGGCCAGGGCCTCAGCTTTGTGGGTTGCCTGGTGTCTAGCCTTCTTCCCTGCCTCCAGAGCCCCGGCCTCCTCCTCTTCCTCCTGGCGCCACCTCCACTCTGAGAGCTGGGTCTGGGCAGTCTGCAGCTCGTGGTTTGCTCGCTCCCTGGTGGCTACCTCCTCTTCTAGCTGCCCCCACAGCCTTGCTGCCTTGGCTTTTATGACTCCTTGTTCATCTGGATGACTTTTGGGCTCGGCCTTGCTTAACGCCCTGGGCATACTCTCAAGTTTTGCCTGGGCTTGCTGAAGCTTTTTAGCAGCCTTTATTTGGGCTTGCTCCCCATCGTCAGCCTAGCCCAGGTGGTGCCTCCTTAGCTTCCCCAAGACCTGGCCGTGGCGCTGCTTTAGGGCCCCCAACTTTTGGAGGAGGTCCCACTCCAACAATGGGCATGGGCAGTCAGGTATAACAAGGAAAGAGTGAGTCACAGTACCTTGTTTTAGGTTTACCATCCAGGATGTAGTCCAAGAATAGGAGGCAATTTTCTCGGTTGTTTCCTGGATAGATGCTCACTGAGAAGTGATGGGTCCTAAAGATTTTTTCAGCACTGAACAGGCTGCTCTAGTATCTATAAGGAACTCAACAGGTTTGCCCCCAATCTTTGCTGTTATTATCGGCTCCTATGGGTTTAGTGGAATGGAGCCCTGGCCCCGTCACTCTTCTCTGAGTTGAAGGATCGGGATTTATTTTTTTAATGTTTTTTTGTGTATAATAAGCACATTGATCTTTTTTTAGACTCTTTTTTTTTTTTTTGGTTGTCTCTGACCTTTACCCCTGGACTGTCTATCATCTGTCTCTCTGAGAGCCGCTTAATAACTGTGATCTATGTATGCCCTCAAATCTTTTTAATTTTTGTAATTTTAAAAAAATATTTGGGGCCAACTGAGTAACAAAGGCAATTTTTATGGCTTGATTCCACCTAACAGGATTTGGCAAAAGTTGTCCAGGCCCTCTTTACCTAGATCAGAGTTAGGGTCCCAGTCAAGTTTTACAGAAGGGAGGATTTGCTCTATTCGGGTGCCACTATGAAGTCAGAGAGGGCAGAGGTGTGGGGCCTCAACAGGAAAGCAGGTGAAGCCCATCCTCAGCCAGCCTGGGAGAGGCCGGCAGGAGCTGTTGACAATCTTTCCAGGTAGGCTGGTGAGTATAAAAACAGTCTCGAGAAGATTAATTAGTGCCTGTGGCTTTTTAGAAAAAGGAGGATTTTGAGTTCTCCAAGTATAAAGATTGCTGGTGGAGAAAGGGACATAAATCATAAACAGGCACGGGTTTCTATCTTTGTCCTCTGGCTGCCCCCCATTGGTGGAGTCTCCCTAAAAGGGAGGTGAGGCGCTGCTTTATCTTCCTCGATTGCCTGTCTCACCTCCCCATATGTAGATCTGCTCCATGTATAGGGAGGGAAAGTGGCCCTGAAGTAGAGGAGAACAAGTGTTTCTCCAGAGTTTTGTTATTCCCTGCTCAGGCCGGAACCGGTCAAGCGCATAGGGTGGGGGAAATCATTCTTCTCCAGCAGCGCGGGGAGGGGTGATGTTACTTTTGCTTTCTTGCCTGTCACCAGCGTGACCGGAGAGAAAGAAATGCCATATTTAGTTTTTTTCATAAATCTATCTTTAAAGTTTTTAAGCATACATTTTAAGGGGGTCTTAGGGCATGTATTGCTTCCTATTCCCATTCTGGTCAATTTACCAACAACTAATACCCAGAATCAGACTGTACAATACAAGACAGAGCAGACCTATATTAAGCCTTTCACCTAGAGACCAATTGGCTGGGGCCACAGCTCCCAATCTGACTGCAAAAACACACCAGACACAAATGGCACTTGTCAGTAATAAAGAATGAGAACACAAACTGATGAACACCAAGTTGACAGAGCGTGGAGGGTTAAAACCCTCCGACAGGACAAGATCACACTCAGTCACAGACCTGGCTGGTGGAGACTTAACTGCAGTGGCCCAGCTAATGTAGCTTGCGGCTTACTAATTTCAGCACCACCCTAGATCATATGTCTCCATGGAATGACAGCTTTTGCCAGTCTTACCAAGGTCTGCCCACTTGGATCTCGTAGCCTTCCTTGGGGTCTTAAGGACCCTGCCTGTGAGACCACAGATTCAGACTCAGAGGACTGACTGAGTTGACTTTCGCTTCACTCACTCCAGGACAGAGAAAAATCAACAACTGACACACTCCTTCTGGACAGACAGACAGACATAATACAACAATTAACAGACAACAAGTCAAACACATGGTGGCCACTAATCACTCGTACACCTGAACCTTAACCAGTGGGCCGGTGATGTCTCACACTGTACCCTGGACACTGGGTCGACGGTTGCGTCCAACTTCCCCTAAGTGTGCACCCCAAGAGCGCTCACCTAACCTTACCTCCGGAGGTCTCTAACCCTGGTGACTCTCAGCCTTGGTTTTCTTGAAGGTGTCGTCTCAGGACCCACCGGAGCCCTGAGAGAGGAGAGGAGAGCTGCCTGGGGCCCTGGAACATCTCAGGTGGTGCCTCCCCTAGGGACTCCTGTCCATCTCTCAGCCCTTCTCCGGCAGAGTCCCAGACCAGACCTCGGGGCGACACTTGTGCGGGGTCTCGCTGGGGCCTCCAAATGTTATGAGGTAGTGTCCCAATCAAGACCAATCAGATCACCAAAGGAGTTGAGAGTCTTTATTACCAGCTGGCTGGGACTACACAGGGCATAAGACCCAAGTGTAGTAGCTTGCCGTTTTTTTAGGGCTCCTTTTATAGAGTAAAACTACAAAGCCACAAGCTGTAAGGTGGTGAGGAGTACAGGTTCTCACAGCAGGTTCCCATAGCAGGGGTGGGAAGTTCCCAACAGTTCTTTTTAGCATTTGAGCAAGCCAAGCATAACAAATATACATAACAATAACAATGGCACAATAACGGTAACACAATTGTTGTTACCCATTACCCTGCCAACATCCTGGTTTTTCTAAGGCCAACTTCCCTGTTTTAGGACCAGGTTTGGGGTCATGCTGGGTAACAATATAGAGTCATTCTAGCTAACAAGTTACTCTGGCTAACAAGCTCTAACTACACATCATCACAATGGTGTACAATTTTCTTGATGTGGTTTTGAATGCGCATGGCTAGTATTTTGTTCAGAATTTTTGCACCTATGTTCATCAATGATATTGGTCTGTAATTTTCTTTTCTTGAGGAATCTTTATTCAGTTTTGGTATTAAGGTGATACTGGCCTCACAGGAGGAGTTTGGAAGGATTCCATCTCTTGATTTCATGGAATAACTTGTTAAGTTTTCGGTTTAGTTCTTCTGTAAAGGTTTTGTAGAATTCAGCTGGGAATCCATCTGGACCTGGGCTTTTCTTTGATGGAAGGCTTTTTATTGCTGTTTCTCTTTGCCATTGGTCTGGTTTTATATATCTTCTTGGTTCAATTTAAATGGATTGTATGTGTCTAGAAATCTGTTGATTTCTTCTATGTTTTCCAGTTTATTGGAGTATAAATTTTCAAAATAGTTTCTGATGATCCTCTGGATTTCCCCACTGTCTGTGGTGATGTCTCCTTTTTCATTTCTGATTTTAATACTTTGGGTTGATTCTTTCTTTTGGTTAGGTTGACTAAGGGTTTATCAATCCTGTCAATCTTTTCAGAGAACCAGCTTTTTGTTCTGTTGATCTTTTTTGTACTGTTTTTTTTTCTCTATTTCATTGATTTCTGCTCTGATTTTAATGATCTCCTGCCTTCTACTGGCTTTGGGATTAGACTGTTTCTGTTTTTCCAAGTCCTTCATTAGGTTATATGGTGACTTTCTGTTTTTCTTATGTGGGCACTCAGTGCTATAAATTTTCCTCTTAATATTCACATATGAACAACTACATCTTCATGTTCTGTACATGCAGACCTATATTCTTTTTTTTCCCAGGGAAAACCCAATCTATATTCTATGGACATATTTTCATGTAAGTGAAGAGATTTACATTTGTCTTTTTTTGTGGTACTGGGGATTGAACTTAGGGGCATTCTACCTCTGAGCTACACCCCCAGCCCTATTTTATTCTTTATTTTAAAACAGGGCCTTGCTAAATTGCTGAGGCTGGTTGTGAACCTGCAATCCTTCTCTCAGACTACCAAATACTGGGATTATAAACATGTGCACCCATGTTCAGCCTATTTTATTTTGAAACAGGGTCTCACTAAGTTGCTGAGCCTGGCCGGGCATGGTGGTGCACGCTTGTAATCCCAGTACTTGGGAGGCTGAGACAGGAGGATAGCAGGTTCATGGCTGGCCTCAGCTATGTAGTGAGGCCATCTGCAACTTAGTTCACCTTTTCTTCTATTTTTGTGGTATCCTCCTTTAAGTCTTTGATTCATCAAGTATTTCTGCTGTGAGAAATGAGATCACTATAAAGCGTCTTCAATTCTTTTTTTTTTTTATGTGGTACTGGGGATTGAGCCCAGGGGCATTCTGCCTCCGAGCTACACCCCTAGCCCCATTTTTTATTTTTGAAACAGGGTCTCGGTAGATGATGAGAGTCTCACTATTTGCTGAGGCTGTCCTCGAACCTGCGATCCTCCTGTCTAATCCTCAAGTACTGGAATTACAGGTGTGTGCCACCATGCCTGGCTGCTATTTATTTCTTGAATGATCTTTTTCTTACTAATCAATGATTTGTTATGTATAGTCTACTGGTTACTATTGAGACTTCTGGAGTTGTCTGGCTCCAACATTTTATAAGTGGCTCTGGGAAACTTTGTAAAAGGAAGATGATAATTGTCCTTCTCTTACAGAGCTGGGAGCAACAAATAATCTGAAAAAGTACTCCAGCACTTGATACATAAGTGCTCAGCAAATGGGAGATGATTCTATTAATGCTCTACACATACACCAGTTTATTTCTGGACTCTATTCATTTCATGGATATACCTCCCACATCTCATTTATATAATCCACTCAATAACACTCACTGTCCTTTATGGTGGCCTTTTTTTCTCATTTCAACAGATGTTACATTGCCTTTCTAATTATTAGACCCTTAATATATCAACCTTGGGAGGTAAACCTAAGTTTTTGTTTCTGGTACTGGGGCTTGAACCCAGGGGCATACACCTCTGAGCTATACCCCCAGCCCTATTTTATTTTTTTGTTTTCAAACAGGGTCTCACTAGGTTGCTGATGACCTCACTAAATTGTTTAGGCTGGCCTCAAACCTGTGATCTTCCTGTCTCAGCCTCAAGTACTGGGATTATAGGCTTGCACCACCACGCCTGGCATAAATCCAAACCCAAACTAAGTCACTCAACTCAACACATTAAGGGGAAGGAAGGGTACCCGTTTCTTCCACCACTTTTTTTTTTTTTTTTTTTTTTTT
>PVJS01042451.1:0-17509 GCA_004027185.1 Glis glis | reverse complement strand
TTTTGGGGGGGGTACTGGGGATTGAACGCAGGGGCGTTCTACCTCCGCGCTACACCCCCAGCCCTATTTTTTTATGCTTTATTTTTGAAACCGGGTCTCTCACGAAGTTGCGGAGGGCCTCACTAAGCAGAGAGAGAGAGAGAGAGAGAGAGAGAGGAGAGAGGAGAGAGAGAGATAGATCGCACACGTGCGCATGTGCACTGAGGTTGGCTGCGAACCCGGATCCTCCGGTCTCCGCCTCCCAAAGTACTGTGATTACAAGCGTGTGCCACCACGCCCAGATAGGATATTTACTTTAAAGGTATTTTAAAATATATTTGTCATAGTAATAAAATAATGATAAAATATGCAGTATTATTTTGCCCATCCAAACTATTGCCTTAAAACTTACAAAATGCTAGAAGTACTCTTAATCAATTGTAGAGATCACCAACCCCAGGCACATACACACACACACAAAAAAAAAACCCAAAACACAAAAAACTAACTTCTCAGTGGGAAAAAATGAGAATAATATTCCTATTAAATCACATTATTTTAGGCTTCATTTTATTTTTAATCAATTTAATTTTATTTTTAATAATTGTGTATGTTTTGGGGTACAATATGATGTTTCCATGCATGTATGCATTGTGGAATGAGCAAATCAGGCTAATTAGTGTATCCAATATCCCAGTATTTATTGTTTCTTTGCAGTCATAGCAATAAAATCCTCTTTTTAGCTCTTTTGAAATACAGTATGGGATACCTTGCTACTAACTGGGGTGACTGTGCTATGCAATAGCAGCACTTGTCCCTCCTATCTAACTCTGTACCTGTTGACAAGTGTCTTCTCTTTCCCCTTCATTCTGCACTCCAGCCTCTGGTAGTCACTATTCTACTCTAGTTCGATGAGTTTGACTTTTCTGAAACATTTCAAAGAACAGTTAAAATTCGTGATACTTTGTCCCCAGTAAGTTGTTGATCATTGTTAGGAAGCACAGAGGTAACACAACACATGGCTGTACAGTGGCTGCCTTTTATAGCTGCCTTAAAATGACTTGAAAATCTAGGTTTAATTTTTAGTTTTGTATTTGTGCTTGATAATGTGGGATGATACCACAATCAGTGTGGTAACTAAAATAAGAATGCGTGGCTATTTTTTAATTCACTGGCCAGCAATTGCTATTTTTACTTACACTGATTTTAATTAGTTTGCCATAAATTATTCTAATATTCTCATTCTATCTCTCTTGGTATCCAAAACAAAATTTGCACTGAAAATAAATTTATTCATTCAAAGGGATAAAAAATGTGATGGAAATAATGTGCATCAATTCAAACTTTTATGTATAATTATTAATATTTCTAAGTTCTATCCTGATCTTTTACTCTGATCTGTTAGTTATCAAATAACTGGAACTTTCTTAATTATACAGGCAAGAAATATGTAGTACAAGATCTTTTTAGCGTTTATAAATTCTTTGCTACCTAGTATCTACCAAAATTCCAGTTTGTCTACTCAACCAACAGCCATTTAAGTTTCTATTGTATTTCAGTTGTCCTTTCTTGTGCTAAGAATCCATATATTTCATGTTTCTTGTTATTGGTAGACATACAAAAGAAACAAAAGACAAATGTATAAGCAAATAAAATAAATTTTTATATCTGTTTAGATAAAAGTCATTTGTGTATATCCCACAGCTGACAGCATATTCAGTGGTGAAAGACTGAAAGCCTTAAAACAAGGTGGCCACTGTGTTAGCTTTTCATCCCTGTGACAAAATACTTGAGGTAAATAACATATAAGGAAGGTTGGTTTTGGCTCATGATTTCAGAGGTTTCAATCTATGATCACTTAGCCCTGTTGCTTTGGTCCTGTTGTGGCACAGTACACCATGGCAGGAAGGCATGGCAGAGGAGGCCCCCTCAACTCATGGTGGTGAGAAAGCAAAGAGAGATAGGAAATGGTCAGGGTCCCAATATCCCCTTCAAGGGCATGCCCCTGATGACCTTTCTTCTGCTAGGCCCCACCTCGTTAGGGTTCTATCACCTCCCGACAGTGCCACAGTCTGGGGACCAAGCCTTTAACACATGGGGCTTTGGGGACACATATCTAAACCATAGCACCTGCTTTGCTACTTGTATTCAACATTGCATTGGACATTCGAGCTAGAGTAATTAGGGAAGGCAGAGGGAAAAAACATCCAACTAGGGAAGGAAATATCCTCATTTACAGGTGACATGTTCTTACATATGCAAAATTTTAAGAACACACACACACACACACACATACACACACACCACACATTATTAGAAATAATAAAAATATTCAGCAAAATGAAAGGATACAGAATAAATAATTTATATCCTAACAATAAACAATCTGAAAGGAAACTTAAAAAATTCATTTCTATTAGCATATAAAAGAATAAAATAGCTTCCAAAAGTTTAACCAAGGTGATACAAAGACTTGCATATTGTGTATTATAAGAACTCTTAAGACATTACTGAAAACAATAAAGAAAACCTAAATAATAGGAAGAAAACCCCAAAATTGTTTTTTTGAAAAGATCAACAAAATTGAAAAACTTCCAGTTAGATTGACAAAGAAGTCTTAAAAATAAGGCTTAAATTATTAAAATAATAAGTGAAAGTGAGAGTATGATCTTATAGAAATAAAAAATTATTATACGAATTCATGGATTAGAAAAATTAATATTCTTTAGATGAAAATGCTACTCAAAGCATTCTACAGACCCAATAAACTCTTATTAAAATTCCAGTGGCTTTATTTGTCCAAATATAATAAAATCCTGGAATATGTGTGGTGTTCAGAGGAGATAACTGAGCAGTAGGAGATAAACACTTATTTTTTAATTCATCAGAATTTATTTACTCTGATGGTACATTAATATGTGCACAGAAAAATGATCAAGATCTGGTCTTGCTGATAGCATCTCTTGCTCTTGATTGAGAAGGCTCAATGGAAAGATGGTGGCTAAAGATGGTTTGGTATACAGAAAAGAGTAAATATGAGAGTTGAGGAAAATAAGACAGTGAGTATAGAGGTTTGTTGAGGAGAAGTTCGGTATTGAAATCAGAAGAATGGAGATGAGGGGGTGATAATAAATTAGAGTAGTCCCCCCTTATCTGAAAGAGTTATGTTATAATCTTCCCTGTGGATGCCTGAAATTGTGGGGAGTACAGAACCCCATAATACTATGTTTTTACTCTACAAACACACTTATGATAAAGTTTAATTTATAAATTAGGCAGGGTAGGAGATTATCAATAATTTATAATAAAGGAGAACAATTACAAAAATAGAGTGTAATAAAAATTATGTGAAAGTGGTCTCCTTAAAATATCATATTGTGCTGTATTACCCCTGTTGTGATAATGTGAGTTGATGCCATGCCTGTGTGAAAGGTGGATGATGTGGGCAGTGTGAGGTAGCGTTAGGCTGCTACTATCCATCTGCTGTTGATACAGCTGAAGGAGGATCATCTGCTTCAGGCGATTCTGGCACTGAAACATGACAATGTCTGTGGTTCAATGTCAGGAAGAGAAAATGTTGATGGTTGGGGATCTTCAATATTTGAAGGTTTGTTTGTTTTTTGCCAAAATCTTTGGAGGAACATTGTAATTGGAAGGCTTTTTTAAAAAATTTTAACTCATTAAAACACTTCTGTAGAGGTTGTAATCCTTCAGTGATCATATGGGTAACTCTTGCACTTTGGAAGCAGAATAAATTGAGAATTATTTGAAGACAAGCACTGCAATGCTGTGACAGTCCATCTGATAACAGAGATGACTAAAGTGACTCATGGGAGGGTGATATTGTATAGCATGGATATTGTGGAAAAAGGAATGACTCATATTCCAGGTGGGACAGAGTGGGACTATTCATCATGCTACTTAAAATGCATAAGATTTAAAATTTATGAAATTTTTATTCCTGAAAATTTCCATTTAATATTTTCAGACTGGTTGACCACAGGTCATGAAACCATAGAAAGTGAAACTTGGGATAAGGGGGGACGGCTGTCTCCTGATGGGATTGGACAAGTAAGTGTAGAGAAACAGAAGACACAAAAGGAGAACAGAATAGACAAAACAGAACATTTGAGAAGATGAAGGGGATTGGGTTCTAAGGCGAAATGACACCTACATATTTTGATCTGAAATTCTTATCCCAACAAAAATTTCCATTTTTCCATTTCTTTATTTTGATAGTGCTATTATTAGTACATTTTGACAGTGAAATATGTATGAAATTGAGAAAGACTTGAGCAATGTTTTATGCCAAAATGAATATATTACGTAGTATGTTTTATTTTAATAGTATATTTAAAATAATATGATAGGAAGATCCGATTTTGCCAGAAAGCATGAACTGAATAATTTATTTTGTAATATAAATTTATCCACTGAATCATTGTGTAGTATTTAGCCACTTTTTTCTATATTTAGTTTCCATTCATTTCATAAATTTTAATGGATTCTTTAGAGCAGATAGGTTATAAATTGTGAATTCATATGAATGATAATGCACCATTGCAAGTGAAAATTCATGAGAAGAAATATGTAGTAAAATATTTCTTAAGGGATATTTGTGCATTTATTGATTTCTTCTAAGCCTTATATATGATATTATTAATACCTTAATTCTAAGTAATTGAGCATTAATTTCACTATTTAAAACCCACTATTGGTGTACGAATTCTGAGCATCAATATATTGTCATATAGACTATAGGCAGAGGATTTATAAATATATACTATGCAAATTTTGTGTTTGAATTGGCAAATTTCAAGATAATTTTAGCTATTTGTAATATATGCAAGCATGTGTTTACTGTTTTGAAGAATTTAAGGCATGCTCAGTTTTAAATGAAATGTTTTAAAATATTCAGTTTGAAAAAAATCACAAAATCATGTAGTAAAATATAATAGCAACTACTAAAAATACATTGTTTTAAAAAACATATAATAAAAACCCTCATCCTTTATAGTCTTTCCAAGAGGTTCATAGTTATTTCAGATGCTTGTTATCTCCTTTTTTCCCATATTAATTCTATTATTGAGTAGAAGCTTGGAGTTTTGAATAAATTAAATGCATTGTGAAGTCATAGTGTGGTATGGGTGTTATATAGCAAATGCCAATCTCAGCTTTTCTAATGGATATGTGGTATCTAGAATGAGGCCTACATAGATTTGTTCTATTTTTCTCAAATCTGACCAGAGCATAGTTATAATAAAAGGTTCTGTTCTACACTTCACACTTTGAAAGATATTGCTTGACTAACACAATCATAGAAGAACAAAAAGGGGTAATACAAATGAAAAGTAATTAAAGGAACAGAGGAGAGGGCATCTGCAGTAAAGAGAAGAGGCTTGTCAACAATATGCTACTTATCTCCAAAATGTGAAGGGTTGTCATATGGAAGAGAGATTAGATCTATGTTCTGTGTTTCTAAGTAGTAGAACTAGAGATAATGTGACTTCAGTAAAGAACTATTTTATTTCAATACATGGCAACTTTGCTTCTGCTTTGTAATGATACACTTGGCAAAATGAAAGACTTTTTTTTACCGGAATCTCCTGAGTCACTTCAAATTTCATTTGACGATTTAATTATAGTGAACTCTACTGTTAATTTTTGCCATCATATTACACTTAAAAAGTATCTGAGGCAAGGAGAGACATCACACAGTAATGGATTGGTGTGGGGCTTAGGTCACAAAGACTTTTATATTTTATTGGTGCATTGTAATCATACATCTTGATGAAGTTCAGGGTGGTAGAGGCATATATGCACACAGTACTCATTTAACCCTCCTCCAGTTCCCACCCTATTCCTTCCCCCTTTCCTCCTTCCTGTGCTTAGCATGATTGACTTTGATAAGTTTGTGCATGTACATCATGTCCATTGAGGTGTTTCCCTCTTCCCCCCTCTGATCTCCCTCAGTTAGGTTGCCTTCTTCACTCATCTAAAGTTTCTCCTCCTTTGTCTGAAAAGACTTGACTTTGAACTTGGCCTTTGAGATTTACCAGCTCTGAGAACTGGTGTTTGCCAGTTTCTTCATGTGTTAAAAGGAACTCATGATCTTCTCAGGTTTCCTTTTCCTAGATGCTGCACTTTAGTCTCTGGGTCACTGAAACTTTTAAATTTTAGGGACAGAGTAGAGTCATCAATAAGACTGAAAACTGACTGCTTGGGCTTAAAATGTCTGGTGTGGCCATTTAACAGCTATGGGACCCAGGGAAAGTGACCTAGTTTCTATGGGTTTTTATTTCCTTGTCTGTAGAATGGAGACATTAACACTCATTTCATAGGTCTATGGCAGGATCAAATGTGTAAGCACAAATAATGCTCTTAATAAAGTACCATCACTATACATGATTAACACCTGATAAATAATAATAATAATTATTATTAGTGTATCCTTCATACCTCTGATTATACAACCATATTACAATTGCTCTTCAGATTCTATTTCCCTAACTGTATTTTTGTTTTATTTTTTCTTTTCTTTATTTGTGGTGCTGGGGATTGAACCCAGGGCCTCTGGCATGCTAGGGAAGTGTTCTCTCACTGAGCTGTCCCCCAGTTTCTACCTCTATTCTTTTTCCCCATTCCTTCTCCTATCATAGCTTTCCAAAGTGTTTTGACTCTCCGTGTGCTCCATCATTCTAATCTTAACTGTCTGCTGCCCTCTGGCTTTCACCTCCCAGGCTAGATTACAGAGTGCTGTCAAGTCTTCCCTGAAATGCTTCTCATTGTCCTTGTACTCTGCTCTGTATATCTTCAAAGCCTCTCTAAAATAAGCTTTCTTCATAATCTGGCCTGAGATGCCTTCAACTACTTCTCCAGAAACTTCTACCTCAGCCTTTTATGGCACCTTTCCCAAATTTGCATTTGTTTGTCCTCTAACTTTGGCTGTAAGTACTCCGCCCAATTGTATTTGGACAGTCCTTTCAACTCACCTGAGTCTTCCTCCATCATTATGCTCGCCTAGGGCCTGTGATTTCTCCCTACCATGAAATTTTACTGTGCTAATTGTCCATCATATTATTTTCATAATATATATCTCTGCATTAAAATTTCTTTTAAGCACTTTGTGACTTTTCACACTATATAGCACCAGCTTTACCAAATAAATATATTATCATGGTTTAGATTTAGAATGTCCTAGCCCTAGACCTTACAGAGACAAGGCAGACATGTTGGAGGCAGGGTTTGGTTGCTGAGGAGGGGTCCCTGGGGGTATGGCCTTAGGGATTCTATATATTCTCTCCTTCCCTTGCTCTCTCTCTCTCTCTCTTGCTTCTGGCCTCTATAACCTGAGAGCAGAGCCCTTTCACTCTTCTCTCTGCCTCCTGCCTCCATGCCCTGAGTTCTGCAGATGTAACCTGACCCATCATGGACCGAACCCCTGAAATCTCCAGAACTGTGAACAAGCATACCGTTCTTCCTTTCTCTAGGTTGTGTTGGTCAAGTGTTTTGGATTTCAGCAGTGAGAATGCTGACTGAAACATTAAGGTGATGACTGTGTAAAATTATATCTTATATAGAGTTTCTTTTAAATTAGGTTGCTAATTAATCCCCCACAGTGCCTAGTTTTGCCTTGCACTTATTAAGTTTTCAAATACATGCAGGTTGTATGGCCTTATACCAATATGAATTTAAATATGGTGCTACTTTTTAATAACTTTGTGACTTTTGGTTTCATCCTGAAAATTGTCCCTCTCACAATTATAAAAATGAACATTTTACAGTAAAGAATTGCCTAATATATTGCATGAATTAGTTTCTATTGTGCATAGCAGTTTTGGAGGTTAATTGAAATTTTTGTTTTGACTTGATTTCTTTTGTAGTATGTGTAGGTACTTTTAGGAACAGAAATTATAGACTTCTATAAAATGCAGTGGGTTCTAAATCAGAAGATCTAGAGTTTAGTCTTGAACATTTTCCCTGGTGTACAGCTATTAGCAGAAATTAAATCTCCCTGAGCCTCTTTCTCTTTATGTAGAACGTGGGTGGTAATATCAACAAAATGTAAGCCCACTGTGGGATATGTGTGTTTGGCTAACAGTTGTGTCCCAAATATCCACAGTAACCCAGCACAGAATAAATACTCAATTTAAATTGTTGTTTAAACATCTCTTCCCAAAAAAGTATTTGTCAGGATGAAAAAGTGGATATTTGTGAATGTGTTCTGATGAGGGATTCTTTAGTTTTATATAAAAATTATGTGAGTTCCTTAAGTTCTAACTTACCCTAGTGCCAGGAAAGTTCACCATTGACTCATGACCTTTGTGAAGACAGTAGAGGCTGATGATAGTGATTTCTATCTTTCTGTTGCCATTATACTTGCATGCTATTGGTTGCCTATACATTCTCTCTTGTTAAGTATGCTATGATCGATATAGTTTAGGACACTAATGTGTATCTATACATTAAGGTAAGGTGTCATTAAAGTATAATCAAGACTGGCAAAGTTATGTGAAGGTGTATCAGTTTTTAGAGATTTATCAAAATATTTAAAGACACAGGGAAAAGAGTAAAATTAGCAAACTTTTGTCTTGTTATATAATCTAAATTATTTACTATCCTTCCAATTGGAGAAATTTATTGCATTCCTATTATTAGAAGATATATATATATATATATATATATATATATATATATATATATAAGCAGCAGTGGCGCCATCTTGGTCAGACTGTGCCACAGCTACTGGTATTGTGGCTTCAGCAGGCCACCAACAACGAAGCCAGGGACCTGTTATAAAACCAGCAACTGCAAAGCATCAGTGACAAAAGTGAGCAGCAGTTCGTTCCATGCCTGGCAGAATCCCCAGTGCCCACAGGCCTGACCAGAACCT
Organism: Glis glis; assembly: GCA_004027185.1. Lineage (NCBI taxonomy): Eukaryota > Metazoa > Chordata > Mammalia > Rodentia > Gliridae > Glis > Glis glis. Next base: position 8,637 of record PVJS01042451.1, on the reverse strand, counting down.
GTGGCAGTGGCTAAGCCCACACCCTCCCCTAGAGATTAAGAGCAGCACTCAACAAGACCATAAGTCAACAAGCCGCCCCGGGGGAAGACCACCCAGCGCGGCCACAGGGACTCACGGGGTCTGACACTGTGCAGATTGGCCTGGCGGAGGTGGGAGTAGGGTCTGCTGTGGGATGCAGTAGACATGTGGATAAGCAAACAGTCCCTGGTGACATTTGTGTGGGACAGACTTGTAAACCGCGGGCTGCAGCACCCTTATAGAGTCTCCGGGGATCGCCACAGGACATACAGCTGTGGTACCTGGGGAAAATTGGACCAAACCAGCCCTCTCTGTGGAAAATTTGGAGTTCCATGTTTGCACAGAATCTGGTCAAAGCGACATCCGCCACTTCTTTAGGCAAAGAGAGACACAAGCCTGGGGGCCCCTGCTGGTGACACCTGCCATAGGTGTAGTCAGAGACAGACCTAGGGACAGCACACACGGAGAACACAGAGACCCACACTTGCAGTGAGAGGGGCAATAGCGGCACTGGTTGCCAGCACAGGTAGTGAGAGGCACCAGGCAAGGGTCCCAATCACTGAAGGAGACCAAGAATTGGGCCTGCAAATGGACATTATACTGAGCAAGTGAGAATAACCATTCAGTAAATGCTATTCATCTTTAAGGCACACCTAGTAGCAACTATCTACCTCCAGGATAAGAAACTATAAAGGGAGAGAGATTAGACATAGGAAACCTACAGAGTGAGAGAGAGAGAGAGAGCTACCAAAAGCCACAAAGGTATAAACATAAAAAACCTGGAATCATGAAAAGGAAGACTAGCAAAGAAACAATGAGTCCCCACAACCTCACAACAACAAAACCCACCAACAGAAGTGCAAAGATTGCCAGAAGGACAATTCAGAACTTTTATAGTAAAAATGATACAGGATTTCTGAAAAGAAATCATAGAGAGCCTGAAAGGAATGAAGGATCAAATAAACAAAGAATCTGACACCCTGGACAGGAATCTGAAGGAAGTGAAGGATGCAATAATTGAAATGAAGGCATCAATACAGACCATCAACAATAGAGTAAACCACATGGAAAACAGAATCTCACTCTTAGAAGATGACCTCTCTAAAAATGAACGTATAGTATATTATTTAGAAAAAGTAATTTGATAGCATGAATTGGACATTGAAGAGATCTCAGCCAGTCATAAAAGAGCAAACCCAAGAATAATAGGCATAGAAGAGGGAATAGAAGCTAAAACCAAAGGAATCAATAATCTATTCAGAGAAGTAATATTAGAAAATTTTTCAAACATAGAAAAAGAACTTGACACACAGGTACAGGAAACATATAGAACCCCTAATAGACAAGATCATAGAGGAGGTTCACCATGCCACATAAGAATCAAATTGTCTAATGTAGAGGCCAAGGAGAGAATCTTAAAGGCAGCGAGAGTAAAAGATCAAGTAACATTCAGAGGCTAACCAATAAGAATCACTCCCAACCTTCCAAACCAAATCATGAAAGGCAGGGACTGGAGTGACATATTCTTGGAATATGTCAAACTCTGAAAGAAAACAACTTCAAGCCAAGATTTATCTATCCAGCAAAGAAATCTATCAAATTTGATGGGGAAATAAAAACCTTCCATGACAAACAGAAGCTGAAAGACTTTATGTCTTCCAAACCAGCACTAGAGAAAATACTCAAAGAGATTAATGACAAAGAAGAAATAATAAGGAAATGCCAGAACCAGAGAAACAGTGATTTCCATCAAACAAACAACTAGGCAAAGAACAAACACTACCTCAAACAGAAATTAAAACTCAAAATGTTAGGAATTAAAACCCATCTCTCAATAATCACGCTGAATAGAAATGGCCTCAACTCCCCAATCAAAAGACATAAAGTGGCAAAATGGATTAAAAATCACAATCCATCTATATGCTGCCTGCAAGAAACACACCTTACAAGTAAAGATATGTACAAACTAAAGACTCTGGCACTCTGAGAAACTATGCACCTGCCCTTATGGCCTTGATCCAAGATTGGATACCAGAAAACAAGAAATAGCTTCTATCCCTGGAACCCAAGAAATTATTCAAATAAGCCAATCCAAAGGAAGCCCATTCGACCTAGCTTACCCCATCCTACTTGCCGTGAACTGCCCTTACAGCTCCAGCTTACTGGTACCCATACCTGACCCTGGGTGCAATCCTTTGTGTGGCTCTACCAGGCAGCCTTCTCTCAGCTGGAACTGTTCTAGAACTTTTGCCTTTCAGCTATCCAAGTGGCACGGTGTTGTGCCATGACATCCATGGAATCTTTAAATCATATAACACAGACCTCGAGTCAGATTTAGGATTATCTGATACCTGAATAGAGGGCTAGACCAAGATATTTGGTAGTATAGAAGACATACAAATCCAAGGGGGAGATATGGAGTAAAAAGAAATCCACGGCCATAAGTCCGGGGAGTACTTATACTTAAACAGACTGAGGAAGAAAATCTGCAAGAAGATGGAGTAAGTGTTCTAATACACAGCAAGAAAACGGGAGGAGTGAAGGGAATAAGCCAGGATCATTATGGGGTCAGTATCCATGAAGATTTTAAGAATCATTTTAATTGTTAATAAGTAGAAACAAATGATCAAAAGAGCTGAATGTTCTTGCAAGAAAGGATAAAAAGGGACTTAGAGTTTAGTGGCTTTTTAATTTCCAAATTAATCCTTGTAACGATGTCTTCAAACACAGAGTGTTTTTCTATGCTGGCCTTTGCTTGTTATGACACTTAAGTGCCATGTTGTCAGAATTTGTCTGTTTTGTGCCTTAAAATGTAAGCACTCTGAAGTTATAAACACACACTTATTCAGCATTCTTTTTCCATCATGTGTAGTTGCTGAGTTGTTATTCAGCATTTGTTTAAACAAATATTTTACTCCATTATTGGCATGTTGTCACTCTCCTTTGTACTAATGTCCTGGAATTGGAAGGGACCCCTTTCAAATTTTCTGATCTCCCTACATAGCTCTGATAATCTATAGAAGCTCAGCTTTGCAGTGATTTGAAAGACTGCCTTGCTATGCATCTGTAATGAGTTCTTCCTGATATTTTCCCAAGAAGCACTAGAGAAGCTAGATAATCTTGGGTCAGAAGTTCAGTATCAAAGTACTCCTCAATTGATCTCATTCCCATAGCAATAGCCCCGTCTTTCCCTAGAAGATGTTTTGTGCAAAGATGTTCTTTATGTGATATGGAAGTATAAGTCTTTCCATTAGTAAGTTAGCAGGTTAGCTTATGTGAACAATGCTGGGGGAATAACTTCTCTAGGGGCTAATTAACTTCATTCTGCCTGATGAATTCTGAATATGTTCGTTCCCTAATAAATCACCTTAGAAGCCTATGTTTCTGGTCACAAGGTTAATTAAATAAGAAATTATATATCTGAATTAAAAAATGAAAACATACAGCAAAGTAACACGGCACATACATATTGACTTGCTATTCTATGCCAGGCATTTGGACACGGGCCTCTTTCCTGGACAGAAAATGGGTTGATGGAGAATGTGTTATCTCTAAGGAAAGAACACTTGCTTATATTGCTATACTGGCCACAGTGACTGTTTAGTAACATTTGCTCTTGGGTAGGTTAAAATCAACTACACTTGGAAAGCTCATCATAACACTATAATCAAAACGTTTCTAAGATATTTTAGGAAGAACTAGGTAATAACTCTGCAACAGTTGCTTGAACTCAGACAGCATGTGCATATCACACAAGGAACATGGAAAAGACATACAAATGTTCATCGCCCTTTCCCAAAGGCTCGTGTTTATTATGAAATCATGAAAAAGCTGAATGGTATCTTCTTCATTCTGGGAGAATGAAGTAAGACCATATCAGAAAATTACAAGCATTCAGAAATTGCAGTAATACTTTCTTCTAAACAACCAGTCCATATTCCTTCATCAGGCAAGACAAAATCTGCATTGCACAACTGGGAAAGTAAAATGAAGGGAACACAACACATTCCTGTTTTCAAATGGAAAACAAAAATGAGCAAATATTTGAGCATATATTTTCTTTAATTACTAAGGATGCAGTTACAGACAATACACATTTCATTGTCTAATTTGATGGTGATTCTTTGTTGTTTACATTTTAGGATTAGTTTATGTTGTGTGGGAGCCTGAATTTGTGGATGAAAACCTGTTTACTGAAAGAATAGAAAATAAATTAAAAAACTTAAATCATGACCAAACTAGAGAAAAACTAATTGCTAATTTAATTATTGAGCAACAAATAATATGTCAGGGTAGGAATTCAAATGGGCCCCAATTCATGTTTCATATCTGACTTTAAGAATTATAAAATATTAGTCAGTTGTGGTGACTATACTTGTAATTCCAGTAGTTGGGAGGCTTAGACAGGAAGATTTCAGTTTTGAAGCCAGCCACAGTAATTTAGCAAGGACCTCTACAACTTGGTGAGACCCTGTTTCAAAATAAAAAGATAAAATAGGACTGGGGTGTAGCTCAGAGGTAGAATGCCCCTAGGTTCAGTCTCCAGTACCATACATTCACACTCACACACAAAAAAGAATTATAACATATTTTATTCACAGTAGAAATAAATGTGTACCACAAATGAACTGAATAAAAATAATGTGCAAAAAAAAACTATAAGAAATGGAACTTGGAGAAGAATGAGTAAGTAGAGAAAGATATGACATTCCTGAATGGTATAAACCAATACTTCAAAAATGCTTCTAAAATTAATATACAAATTAGCATAATTCTATCAAGCATCCAAGAAATCAGATTATTATTATTACAAGGCATTCAGGTATTCCACGAGCATTTAAAATTTTTCAAACTTTTGTATTGGATCAACATGTTTAGGATTTTGATGAACATAAAATAGAATATTAATAAATATTTGTTAATTGATGTCTTGGTATTTAGTAGTTTAGACTCAGAGTTCAATGATATTTTAGTATCAAATAGTATAACAAACAAGCCATACTAGTGTCATTTAAAGTGTTTCTTGTTAGGAAAAATTTCTAAGTTTTATTAAGTGAAAATATAACAAATATTCTGACTTCCTGTGGTTCTCAATAAACCCAATGTGTAGCCTTCCCATTTAAATGTGGACACAGACTTCTCACCTCAGGAGTGGGAGACTGTTTCGAGAAGCCCTCTGTGGATCACGCCTGAGCAGCACACCATTCTTAGTCTCTTCGAGACACATCTCAAATTTAATTTAAATCCATTGGGAACTAGTCCTTACCGGAGTCAAACTTACCTGTTCATCAATTCTAGCCTGGGGCTAAAAGCCCATGAGAGAGAAGCCACCCGTCAAAAACTATTGACAAAGTCAAACGAGCAAAACACTACCTCTGTTTCTTTCTTTATTTTTTTCACTTCTCTGAGATTCCTCTAGTTTTTACTTGATATTGTATCTTTCTATCCCATCTTCCACTGACTTGTGAAATAAGGTTACATAAAGATATTAAATTAAATTTTATAGATTTACATGGGATAAGCCAGTTACTGCTTCTAATAATCAAAATTTATAAACATTCCCCTGTAGTAAAATGAGAGATTGATTTCTCCATAATAATACCTTATGTTCAAAGATTTATCATCTGTTAATGGGTTATGATAGGTTTTCCTGGAAGGATCTGAAGAAACTTTACCAACATAAGAATCCAGAAGATGGAGACATTATAATATCTACATGTGACATGAAATTACAAACATATTGATATGTAGATGTCATGTAGAGAGAAAATTTGTGCTAGATATTTCAAATTTCCCCTCAAACTCTTATTATAAGATAATTTTATTATTCATTTAGTTTGCAAGTCACAGGCATAATTTTAAGAACTAAAAATGAATTATGAAAGGGAACTATGTGAAAGAGATTTTTCTTTTTAGTTCTAAAGATATATTTAGATGATATTTATTCTGCCTACCCAAGAGCATGTGAGATCTTTCCATCTTCTAAGATCTTCTTCAATTTCTTTTTCAATGTTTTATAATTTTCCTTGTGGAGGTCTTTTACTTCCTTGGTTAGGTTTATTCCCAAGTATTTTATTGTTTTGGGGTTAGGGTTAAGGTTAGGGAGGCAGGGAAACAGAAAAACCTGTTTGCGCCATTGCAAACAAGCCCATGCTGGTTCAGGTGGCTTCTTTATCTCATGGAATTTCTAAGTTCCACTCATCTGATGCTGTGCATGGTGAATCCGCAAGAACAACAGGATATGCAGCATTAATCAAACTTATTCCACCACAAAATTTAAGATAACATTACACTTTGAATCACTCCATTCTATTATGTCATATTTCTCTTCAAATATTAAAGCAGATCACTGCTAAATTGCTTCTAATAATGAAACAGAGGAATTTTTTTTTATTCTTAGACTAACACACAGTTTATCATTTCATTGAGGACAAAAACTGCAGTCCTGGGCTTAAGAGTTATTATATTTGTCAAAACCAAGCAGGTATCTAATTTACCTCGCAGGTTCATATTTTTTATTATATTGTTCAATTAAACATCATTTTTATTAATAGATCTCCTCATTACATTTTCAAGAGGATCCTAAAATGACTTTCTCAGAGAAATTAACTGTTAAATTCATAGCTGGATACATGCTCCTTTCATTTCTTAATGCCATTCTAATAAAATGGAGCAGGGCTGTCACCGGCTAATTTATTTCCATGCCAAACCATTTAAACTCTCCAGAGAAACTTCTGTTTAAATAAGGCATGCTTGACCAAGAAAGGTTGTCATGTATTAACTGTCTCTGTGGGGAGTTGATGTTAAAAGTATAATTGGTTCAGTTGAGGGAAGAAAAAATAAGCTCTACTATTCTCAGTCAGAAAAGCAGCTCCTTGTCCCCTCTTTATGCATGTTGTCAATTCTAAAAATGTGCCACCAGACACAAATAGCAGTTGGAAGATTTCTGCTTTTTAAAACTTCAGGGTTTTTTTTTTTACCCTGAGGATAAAAATCCTCTTCGCGTATATTCTCTGATTGCCATTTACCTGTTAGAGTGTGAAGATTCACAGTGAAATGTATGCACACTGTCTCCTATCAAAGAAACAATCACATTTCCTCTTATTTCTTTCTCTGAATTTTTTCATAATACTGTATTCCTCCTGGTATTTCATATTTTATTTTAATTCAGAGAAAGCAGTTATGCCATGGGTTTTCAAGGTTATTCCTTTTTTTTATATAAGCAAAAGTATTCTCCAGTGCTACAAAAACAAAACCATTTATAAAGAGGGAGAAATAGATAAAAGACAACCTCAATTGCAAGGAGAATAAAAATCCTCCTAGGGTTTTTAATCTGCAGTTCAAATAAGGGTCTAATTTCTTAATCATGGTGTAGAAAGACTAATGTAACCAATGGTGAAAATTGTTTCTTCCCTCCCTCTTTAAATATCTCTACGCAACCATAGTTTCAACCAGGGATAAAGTACTTTATGCAGTTCTTCTCTGTGATTACACAGTGTTGATACTGAAAACCACAAAGGCATTTGCAAACTAAATTTCAGTTTATTTTAGAAAATGTTTTATTTTCCCTTGGCAGCATAATTTATTGTTTCTATTGTTTTTCTAGCAGCATTAGGTCAGGCTAACTTTTTTCAGCTTTTAGAAATGATGGCTTAACACTATATTCTTTCTCACAAAGAGAAAATATGCAAAATATAGTGACCAATTTGATGTCTAATTATTTTGTGTGTGGTCAGACAATGTGGACTATGTGATACCAATCCCTTGAAGAATATTAGGCTCAGGAGTGACCTAGCATATAACTCACTTTTATACTAGTTTACTGTGTACTTGGTAATAATGTATAATCTCTGCTTGTTGGTTATAGCACCCATAATGCAGTAAAGTTAAGAGTTTTTGTTTTTAAAATCTTCCATATCTTTGCTAACATTTTTATCTCAATTTTCTGATACTTTTCTTTTTTCTTTTTCTTTTTCTTTTTTTTGTTTTTTGGTACTGGGGATTGAACCCTTCTACCCCAACCTACACTCCTAGCCCTTTTATAAAAAATTTAAATAGGTTCTTGCTAAATTGCTGAGGCTGGCCTTGAACCTGCGATCCTCCTATCTCAGCCTCCAAAGTACTGGTATTACAGGCATGCACCACCATGCCCAGCTTCTGATAGAGTTTTTAAAAAGACTATCACCGTAATTAGTAGGTTTACTAATATCTCCATGTACATCTCACAGATTTTGCTTTATATATTGCTTTTAGTTAGATGCCAATACATTCATTATTTTAATGTATCCCTATTCAGTTGTTTCTTTTATTACATAATGCCAATATTTATCTCCATTAATGACTTTTATGTAAATCCTGTTTTATCAAAAGTCAATATAGCTAGCAGCATTTTCCTTTGTTTAGTGTTTGGGTGCTTTATATTTTTCGTGCCTTTATTATTTAAGTATTTCTTTTGCTTTGCTTTTGATTTATTTTCTTATCTTATTTTGTATTTTCTGTCCCATGGCCCCTTTCTTTCTTTTTTCTCTCAACTCTTTTTTTAGCTTTTTGTTAAAGAATATATATGTTGATAATTGCCACTTGTGTTTTCTTTTTTTTTTTTTTTTTTCGTTTCCGGGG
>PVJS01042450.1:7546-17611 GCA_004027185.1 Glis glis | reverse complement strand
CAACTTCGTGAGACCTGGTTTCAAAATAAAGTATAAAAAATAGGGCCGGGGGTGTAGCTTGGAGGTAGAACGCCCCTGGGTTCAACCCCCGGTACCGCAAAAAAAAAAAAAAAGGCCTAATGCAATTGTTAGAAATAAATTTCTATGGCATCATAAGAAAAGACGCATATTTGAAAGCAGCTCGGCAAGGCGAATTTTATTTTATTTTTATTTTTAATTAATCAATTTATTTTTTTTTTGGTACCGGGGATTCTACCTCTGAGCTACACCCCCAGGCCTATTTTTTATTCTTTATTTTGAAACATGATCTCACTAAGTTGCGGAGGGCCTCACTAAGTAGCTGAGGCTGGCCACGAACCCTGATCCTCAGGTCTCAGCCTCTCAAGTACCGAATTTTATTTTTTGCAAAAAGGGATGTGGCAGAAAACTGCCAGGTATTTTACTTTCTCGGTGCGGGGCTTTTGTGCTGTGTTCCTATTGGTGGGAACATAGCCTCAGAATCTTACTCCATTGGCTGAAGGGGTTGCCGGGGGAGGGGTTGGCACTCACAATTTCCAGGAAATGCTATCTTTACAAAAAATGCAAGTGCACAAAAGGTTACACAATGGCAATTTTACAAAATGGAGCCTAAGTCAAGCTATTCCTTTGATAGAAAAGATCTGACTATATTCTCACACTATGATATTTTCTCTGGTTATTTTCTGTCATGTATTTCTCTATTAATTGAAGTATTCTTTGTACTTTAGATTTTATTTATTTTTTTCATTTTCTCTTTTCCAAAAGAGGATTTAGTATTGTGCCTGCATTTATAGTATTAGAGGCATTTTCCCCTTTTCTCTGATTATTTTCTTGTACTTTTTGCAGATTTAATTGTAACATCTGGCTGGGCGTGGTGGCACATGCCTGTAATCCCAGTTCTTGGGAGGTTGAGGCAAGAGGATCCCAGGCTAGAGACTCGCTTCAGCAGTTTATTGAGACTCTTAGCAACTTAGTGAGTCCCTGTTTCAAAATAAAAATAAGGGCTGGGGTGTAGCTTGGAGGTAGAATGTACTTGGGTTCAATCCCCAGTGCCAAAAAATAGGTAACATCTATGTCTGATGTGACAGATTTTTCTTCATCATAATATGAGAAATTATTTTTATAAAACACTACAAACCCCTCCCTAGATAAATACTTCATAGTTAGAATTTAGATTTCATATTTAGGATTACTGTTTGGAAATTTTCTTTCCTACTGACATTAATGAAACATTTGTCAAGATTTCTCGCCAGATCAAAGTGTATCGATAGGGTGTATGGTTCACATAGAAAAGACTTTTTTATTTCAGTGTACAAATGGTTTTTATCACAAAATTACTTTTTTTTTCCCTTGTGGTGCTGGGGATTGAACTCAGGGCATTCTACCTCCAACCTATACCCCCAGCCTTATTTTATTTTTTATTTTGAAACATAGTCTTACTAAGTTGCCGACAGCCTCACTAAGTTGCTGAGGCTGGCTTTGAAACCTTCTGTCTCAGCCTCCCAAGTACTGGGATAATAGGCATGAGCCACTACACCTGGCACAAATTACCCTTTAATGCAAGGAGATGCTCTTGATTCTTTGTTTAATCTGTAAACTTATAGGTATTTATAGTTGTGTCATAGGTTGTGTAATAAGGTTAGACTAAGGAGTAGAGACCTAAAAGTTATTTCCATTGGAAGAGCTTGAAAACAAATGTATAAACCAACCCTACACCTTTTTTTTTCTTTTTTTGTGGTACTGGGGATTGAACCCAGGGGCATTCTGCCTCCAAGCTACACCCCAGCCCTTTTTATTTTTTATTTTGAAACAGGGTCTCGCTAGGTTGCTGAGAGTCTTACAACATTGCTGAGGCTGGCTGCGAACCTAGGATCGTCCTGTCTCAGCCTCCCAAGTACTGAGATTCTAGGCTTGTACCACCATGCCAGGCCCAACCCTCCACATTTAAATTAAAATAATATGACAACATACAGTCAAAAGACAGTTTAAAACCCTATGTTAAGGTGTTTATTGGGCATGCAGGTCTAGTTTTCTTTAGGTAAATTTCATGTGTATAATATGCAATTTTCAAAATTAAAATTTAAAGTGATTGGTATAGGAAAGGATTCTTTTTTTTTTGCGGTACTGGGGATTGAACCCAGGGGCATTCTACCTCCAAGCTACACCCCCAGCCCTATTATTTATTTATTTTGAAACAGGGTCTCACTAAATTGCGGAGGGCCTCACTAAGTAGCTGAGACTAGCTGCAAACTCGAACTCGGATCCTCTGGTCTCAGCCTCCCAAATACTGAGATTACAAGTGTGTGCCACCATGCCTGGCTGGAAAGGATTCTTAAACCCAGGGGCACTCTACCACTGAGCTACACCTCTCAGCTTTTTTTATTTTTTAAAAATTTGAAACAGGGTCTTGCTGAATTGCTGAGGCTGTCCTCAAATCTGTGATCCTCCTGTCTCAGTCTCCCAAGTACTGGGATTATGATTCGCCACCACACTGGGCTCAAAAGGATTCTTTTCTTTCCCTTTTTTTTTCTCTTTTCTTTTCCTTTCCTTTTTTCCCCTCCCTCCCTGTCTCCCTCCTTTCCTTCCTGCCTTCCTTAATATTTGATGGTATTGGGAATTGAACTTAGGGGCGTTGTACCTCCAAGCTTCTCCCCAGCCCTATTTTACTTTTTTTTTTTTTGCGGTACTGGGTATTGAATCTGGGGCATTCTACCTCCGAGCTACACCCCCGGCCCTATTTTTTATCCTTTATTTTGAAACCAGGTCTCATGAAGTTGTGGAGGGCCTCACTAAGTAGCTGAGGCTGGCCGCAAACCCAGATCCTCAGGTTTCAGCCTCCCAAGTACTGGGATTACAAGCGTGCGCCATCACGCCTGGCTTCCTATTTTTTATTCTTTATTTTGAAACAGGGTCTCCCTAAGTTGTGGAGGGCCTCACTAAGTAGCTGAGGCAGGCCACCAACCTTTGATCCTCCTGTCTCAGTCTTCCAAGTATTGGGATTACAAGCTTGTGCCACCACACCCGGCTCTATTTTACTTTTTATTTTGAATCAAGGTCTGGCTAAATTGGTGAGGCTGGCCTTGAATCTGCAATCCTCTCATCTCAGCCTCTCAAATACTGGGATTACAGGTGTGCACCACTGTGCCCAGCTAGGAATCTTTATCTTAAAGAATGATTTTAGCATAGAGATTTAAAAAAAAATTTCCTGGTTTAACCCAAAGTATATTTTGATTTTTCAGATATTTTCTGGAATATATTACCTACGTTAATTGTTTCATCTTAAATAAAAGTTTTAAGCCAGTCATGTTGGTACACGCCTATAATCCCAGTATTTGGGAGGCTGAAAAAGGAGGATTGCAGGTTTGAGGATAGCCTCAGCAATTTAGGGAGGGTCTGTCTCAATGTAAAAAATAAAAAGGGTTGGGGAGTTAGCTGGGGGTAAAATGCCCATAAGTTCAACCCTGAATACCAAAAAAACAAAAATGACTCTTCCCCCCAAAACATTATATATTCTTGTGGTGGCACACACATGTCAGACAGTTCTTCGAAGGCTGAGACAGAAGGATCACAGGTTTAAGGCCAGCCTCAGCAACTTAGTGAGACCCTCAGCAACTCAGTGAGACCCTGTTTCAAAATAAAAAATAATTAAAAAAGAAGGGTTGGGGGTGTAGCTTGGAGGTAGAATGCCCCTGGGTTCAATCCCCAGCACCAAAACAAAAAACAAACCCTACAAATGTTTTTTATAATACTTGTCTTTTTTTCTTGCAATAGATGTGGGATAGTGCTATGAACTCACCAGATACGACTATGTATTCTCTTTTTGTGTGTGAGTGTGGTACTGGGGATAGAACCCAGGGGCATTCTACCTCTGAGCTATACCCCCAGCCCTATTTTATTCTATTTTGAAGCAGGGTCTCACTAAGTTGGGAGACCGGCTGGGAAGCTGTGATGCTCCTGTCTCTGTCTCCCAAGTACTGGGATTACAAGCATGCACCACCACTCCTGGCTATGTATTCTCTTTTATATCTTCTGTTTTCCCTCTTGGCAACCCTGTCCTTTTTTTGTGTTCAATATTCACATGTTTTAAAAAAGAATTTATTTTGTATGCATTATCAATAAAGAATAGATTAAATTTTAAATTTCTAAAAATGAACACGCTTTGTATAGTCCAAAACAACTTTGTGAGATTCATACATGTATTTGGGAGTGGCTTCGATTAGTTAACTTCACTGCTGTATAATTCCATTCTGTGAAGATGTGATTTATCTGTTGATTCTCCTAATGAGTGACACTTGGGTTGTTTTCATTTTCTTGCTGTTATAAAAATGCTAGCTTGACTGTTATTATACAAGTCAATTGCTGAACATATGCTAGAATTTGTCTAGAGACCAAAGTAGGGTTTTTGAACCTCAGCACTGTTTACATTTTGGAGCTTAGTGATTCATTGTTGTGGGCACTTTCCTACATACTGTAGATTGTTTAGCAAAGTAACTGCCTCTAATATTAGGTGCCACAAGCACCCATCCAGCTGTGAAAAGCAAAAGGCTCTGGACATTGCCAGTGTCCCCAAGGAACAGAATCACACCCTGGTTGAGAATCATTGTTGCCTGTGACCCATGAACAGTTGAAAAGTATTTTTGTGTGCTTCCTGTCTCCAGTAGAAAGACAGATCACCTTTCCTTGGCTTCACTCCTGCTTACCTCCAAGGCCCCTCTCATGTCCACCTCTTCTCTAAGCCTTCTCTTACAGTACTCATCTCTGTCTTTTCCTTTTCCCAGAAAATCCTATAGCATTTATCTTTGTGCCTTTAAGTTGACCCTGAAGTTTATACTGCTTTGTATTCCTCACCCTTCTGCATTTTCACTTTCTTTCTTTCTTTTTTTTTTTTGCGGTACCAGGGATGGAACTCAGGGGCATTCTACCTCCGAGCTACACCCCCAGCCCTATTTTTTATCCTTTATTTTGAAACCGGGTCTCACGAAGTTGCGGATGGCCTCACTAAGTAGCTGAGGCTGGCCGCGAACCCGGATCCTCCGGTCACGGCCTCCCAAGTACTGGGATTACAAGCGTGCGCCACCACGCCCGGCCTGCATTTTCATTTTCTCACAAAGAGGAAGGAATCTGTTGTCAACTGTTCAGTCTTATACCGTTGTTGTCGATTTCCTTCTGATTTTGGTCACCCCAGGTAGCTATTCTGAGAGGAATTCCCTTTTACTTTTGGCTTCTGCAACCAGAGCAGGATGTAAGCTAGTCTCAAGCACCCAAGCCTCCTTTGCTGCCTTCCCACCATTTCAGTTTTCTGTAGCAAAACCCCAGAAACTCCTCGGTCTTCTCTTTTCAAAGTTTTGCTACCTTGAGTGAGTTTGTTAACCTCTTTTTTGTGTGTGTGTGGTATTGGGGATTGAGCCCAGAGACATTCCACCTCTGAGCTACACCCCCAGCTCTATTTTAGTTTTTATTTTGAAATAGGGTCTCACTAAGTTGAGGTAGGCCTTGCTAAGTTGCTGAGGCTGGCCACGAACCTGTGATCCTCCAGTCTCAGCCTCCCAAGTACTGGGATTACAGACATGTGCCACCATGCCCTGCTTTTGTTAACCTCTTGATGTTCATATTAAGTGCTTAAGTATGATCTGCCTCAGCTGTTCCTAATGCAAGGATTCTTCTTTCTGCTTTAGCTGGACATTTGTATCACTAGGGATTGATGGGTGGAGTCTTAGGGTGACATTCTGGTTTATTTACTTCATCTTGCCTGTAGTGACCATAAGCTTTTACAGTAGTAAATGCCTGTGTGCTACATTTTTGAGATTGCTCCCTTATCTTTACCTACTTAAGATAAAGTTGTTTTGTGTTTCCTCCTTATTGCCTCCAGATATTTGAAGTTAAATAATTTTGCCTGGTAAATTCTCTGATAAATCTGCTAGAGAAGTAGAGAATTGTACACAATTGTTTAGGAGGGATAGTTATAAAGGCCTGAAACCCTATATTCTTTGCAAGGAAATGATAGGATCAGTTGTCTTGAGTGTCAGACTACAGAATTTGAAGCTAAAATGGTTTGCAATTGGAAGCCATTTTGTAAACAAGAATGGTTTAAGAATGTTAAATTTAGAAGATTAATCTAGATATGTGGAGTTTGGGAATCTTGTGAAGTTTTGTTATTTATTTATTTATTTATTTTTGTGGTACTGGGGATTGAACCCAGGAACATTCTATGTCCGAGCTACATCCTCAGCCTTATTTATTTATTCATTCATTCATTTTTTTATTTTTTGGAACTGGGATTGAACCCAAAGGCACTCTACCTCCAAGCTACACCCCCAGCCCGATTTTATTTCTTATTTGGAAACAAGGTCTCACTAGGTTGCTAAGAGCCTTGCAAAGTTGTTGAGGCTGGCTTAGAACCTGCGATCCTCCTGTCTCAGCCTCCTAAGTACTGGGATTACAAGTATGCGCCACCACGCTCGGCTTATTCTTTATTTTGAAACAGGGTCTCACTAAGTTGCAGAGGGCCTCACTGTGTAGCTGAGGCTGGCTGCAAACCTGAGATTCTCCTGTCTCAGCCTCCCAAGTACTGGGATTACAAGTGTGTGCCACCATGTCTGGCTTACTTTTCCTCTTTTAAGAACACTCCTTAAGTCAGGCTGGTGTGGTGGTGCATGCCTGTAATCCCAGTACTTAGGAGACCCTCAGCAATTTAATGAGACCCTGTTTCAAAATAAAATATAAAATAGAGCTGGGGGTCTAGCTCAGAGGTAGAATGCACCTGGGTTCAATTTCCAGTACCAATAAACAAATCAAAACAAAAAACACTTCTCAACTCATTTTGTCAGTCTAGCAAACCTTAGTATTAGCACCAGAGAAGGACAATGGAACAAGGAAAATGACCAATTAGCCTAATTTAGGAAGTAGGACCTAAAACCTTATGTGTAGAGAGTTCTCTGGTGTGCAATTCTGATAACACCAGTTGGGTGAATTTTAGTAATACTGGTTGGTTGAACATTAGAATTATATTTAATCACAATAATAGATAAAAGGCAAAACCCATCATGATGGATACAGAAAAAGCATTTGATAAAATTCAGCACTCATTTGTGATTTAAAAAAAAACAAGTTAAGATGGGTACAGTGGCACAAACCTATAATTCCAGCTACTCACGAAGCTGGAGCAGGAGGATTACAAATTCTAGGCTACTCTGGGCAAATTAGTGAGACCCAGTCTCAAAATAAAGAACAGAGATGTAGCTCAATGGTAGAGCACATGCTGGAGGCCCTGGGCTTTATCCCCAGCACTAAAAAATAAACATCACATCCCTACCCCCCAAACCACAACAAACCAAACAAAAACAAAAAACCAGTCAGAGAAAGGAAACAGAACAGAATTTTCCTAACCTATTAAGAAATACCATCCAGGCGTGGTGGCGCACACGCACACTTGTAATCCCAGTACTTGGGAGGCTGAGACAGGAGGATGGCAGGTTTGCGTCCAGCCTCAGCAACTTGTGAGGCCTTCCGCAACCTAGTGAGACCCTGTTTCAAAATAAAGAATAAAATAGGGCTGGGGTTGTAGCTCGGAGGTAGAATGCCCCTGGGTTCAGTCCCCAGTACCACACACACACACACACACACACACACACACACAGGAATACCTATACACCCATAATCTTTACTCTTTTTTTTTTTCTTCTTATTGGTACTAGGGATTGAACCCAGGGGCATTCCACCTCTGAGCTACACCCCCAGCCCTTTTTATTTTTTTTTATTTCAAAACAGGGTCTCGCTAAGTTGCTAAGGCTGGCCTCAAACCTATGATCCTCCTGTCTCAACCTTCTAAGTACTTTGATTACAGGTGTGCACCACCATGCCAGGCTTCAGTTTTTTTCTTTCCTTTTTTAAGGTAGAGTAAGAATTAAGACATTTGAGTAGCAATGAGACAGAATCCTTCTATATCTTTACAAATCCTTTTACTACCTACCCTTTTATTGTTGTAATTCTCACATGTGATTTGATATTTTTTTGTAGTACTGGGGGTGGAATCCAGGGGCCTTCTACCTCCGCCTATACCCCCAGCCCTATTTTATTTTTTATTTGGAAACAAGATCTCGCTAAATTTCTGAGAACCTAAGTTGCTGAGGCTGATTTTGAACCTGCTATCCTCCTGTCTCAGCCTCCCAAGTACTGGAATTACAGACATGCACCACCAGGCCTGGCAACACTTTTTTTTAAAATCATCTCATCCTTGTTGGGACTTTCAACCTAAATTTTTTATAGAAACAAAAATATTGTTATATTCACAATTTATTTATATAATATTTAAGTGTATCTTATGCTCAACTAGCATAAACTGAATTGGAAATAAATACTGTTGACCTGCTAAGGATGCAGTTCGGCTGGTACTTTGATGTAACAGTCACTACCTTTGTGTGGACATCAGTGTTCTTTTTCAGAGAGGTCATATAGTACCTCTTATCTGGTTAATCAGAGGGTGATTGAGAGCTTCTACAGTAGGCCCGTAGGAATAAGTAGCCATAAGTGGCTAATTTCATTAAATGGTTTAGGTAGTAATTGTACTCAATGCTTCAAAATTAATCATTCAATTAATTTCATTTAGATTGCATCAAGGAACTGAATATTAGGAAGTATTGCTAGCAAAAGACAAATAGTTATCAATAAAGTCTTTATTTAATTTGCATCTGGTATATGTACATCAAGTTTCTTCCCCATTTTCCATTGTTATTGATAATCTGTCAATCATGATTCAATTACAGGTAATAGACATTGCTCTGATTAACTTAAGCAGAAAGAGGTATTTTTTTCTTTTTTGTGGGACTGGGGATTGAATCCAGGGGCGTTCTACCTCTGAGCTAAGCCCCCAGTCCTCTTTTATTTTTTATTTTGAAATAGGATCTCACTAAGTTGCAGAAGTCCTGAGGCTGCCACAAACCTGCGATCCTCCTGCCTCAGCCTACCAAGTACTGGGATTACAAGCGTGGGCCACCACGCCCAGCTCAGAAAGGGATTTGATATTGGGAGTTAGAACATGGTTGAAGGTTGCAGAAGCAGGCTGGATCCCCAGGTTTGTCTCCCAGGACACTGTTGTTGTCAAGGGAACCACTATGTCTGGAGATAGGTGAAGAATCAGGGTCCAGGCTTATAGCACCTTGGCTGAGATCTGGGGAGCAGGAAGTTGCTGTTGTGTCTGTCCTATGAATACACCATTTCAGTTGTGAACAGGAATAATGTTAGAGCCAAACTGTCTTATCTGTTTCAGCAAAAAGAATGAATGACTTATGAGTTCCCAACTCTCTCCCCACTTCTGTCCAATTGTACATTCAAGTCTCTTCAGATTGGAAGAATTTAACTCATATTTGGGAGCTGGGCCTGGTAGTGCATGCTTGTAATCCCATTACTTGGGAGGCCGAGACAGGAGAATCTCAGGTTTGTGGCTAGCCTCAGAAACTTAGGCCTTCTGCAACTTAGTGAGACCTTGTCTCAAAATAAAAAATAAAATAGGGCTGGGGGTGTAGTTCAGATGTAGAATGCTCCTGGGTTCAATCCCTAGTACTACCAAAAAAAATCATATTTGGAATATCTTTTGCAATGTAGATTTATTTTTTTGTAGTACTGGGGATTGAACCCAGGGGCATTCCACCTCTGAGCTACACCCCCAGCTCTATTTTATTCTTTATTTTGAAACCAGGTCTCACGAAGTTGCGGAGGGCCTCACTAGGTAGCTGAGGCTGGCTGCAAACCCGGATCCTCCGGTCTCTGCCTCCCAAGTACTGGGATTACAAGAGTGCGCCACCACCCCAAGCTTTATTCTTTATTTTGAAACAGGGTCTCACTAAGTTGCGGAGGGCCTCACTAAGTAGGTGAAGCTGGTCGTGAACCTGCAATCTTCCTGTCTCAGCCTCCCAATTACTGGGATTACAAGCCTGGGCTGCCACGCCCGGCTTGCAATGTAGATTTAAGTTCTCCAGACCCTCCAGTTTCTTGAAGATGCAGACTCTTTTTTTTTTTTTTTTTTTTGCAGTACCGGGGATGGAACCCAGG
>PVJS01042449.1:0-17512 GCA_004027185.1 Glis glis | reverse complement strand
TATTTTTTTTTTATACTTTACTTTGAAACCAGGTCTCACGAAGTTGCAGAGGGCCTCACTAAGGAAAGAGAGAGACAGAGAGAGAGAGAGAGAGCTGAGGCTGGCCGCGAACCCGGATCCTCCGGTCTCCGCCTCCCAAAGTACTGGGATTACAAGCGTGCGCCACCACACCCGGCCCTATTTCTTATTCTTTATTTTGAAACAGGGTCTCACTAAGTTGTGGAGGGCCTCACTAAGTAGCTGAGGCTGGCCGCGAACCTGGTTCCTCCTGTCTCAGCCTCCTGAGTACTAGGATTACAAACGTGCGCCACTAGAAGATACTTAACATTTATTACATGCAGACTAGGGTTTGACCTTTACACATTTACTTCATCTTTGCAAGCTGAGGCCAGAATGGCTCAATGCCTCTCCCAAGGTCACCAGTGAACTGTGGTGCTAGAATTTGAATATAGGTGTGAACAAACTGGGACCCCTGATCTTTTCCAGTATATCTCAAGCTTGTTAGGACACAGCACAGTGTGTGTTCTAGGAGCTCACTGGGCTTACTAAAATCATCTGTCGTCACAGTTTGCTGCCTAATCTCACCAAGAAAGCAGTTATGCTCTGAGAAAAGCCACTACGCAGAAGCTCTCGCAAACCCACTTATGCACATGGGCTCGACAAGATACTCACCAGAGAATTAAAATGGACTGGGCTGAACTCCTCCAAGATCTCCCCTCACCCAGGGAGATATGAAACAAAACAGCATTGAGATAATAATGGTATCTTCTCTGCAAACAAAATGAAGCATTTTCAAAGAATACATTCACTCTGTACATAAAACAGAAGCTACTGTTCCTGGGTCTCGAAGACAGGAAAATTCAGTACTGCAGAGGCCCACGTGGAAACAAGCCAGGCAGAGCATTTCACTGCTTTCCCCCAACCTCCACACAGACTCAATTAATCACCTAGCAACTTACACACATTCCAGTACTGGCTTGGAATAAAGGCCTGCCACCTGGGTATGTGGTTCAAATGGAAGAGAAATGCAAAACAATTTGAGAGCAAAATTAAGGGCACACTCACCAGCCCACCAAAACGAAGAGGGAGAGAAAGTGGAGAGACAGGAAGTGGCCTTGGGAAGTGGCCTCTGAACCTGATTGGCTAGTGAGTTCAAGGAGGATGCCCTCCTCCTTTACCTTAAAAGGTGCTGGCAGGATGCAACCCCTCCTTCACCCACTTGTCTCTATACACCAGTGATGCTTCCAGCACTGTTTTTAGATTGAACTTCTTAAACCAAGTGTCCTCCTGGGTTAATGTACTTAGCATAAATAAACACAGGCTGATTTGAGCTATTTGTGCACATTCCTATTTTAGATGGGCCAACTGCATTCTATTGCAAACAAGTTTTATTTTTCTGGATGACTTCTTATCCTTTGTGACCTCAACATGGTCAGATTATGCAAGGTAACAGGTCCCATTATAAACAGTCTTCATCCATCCAAGTTCAAACTTACTTTCAGGTTAATATTCAAGCTAACAGGCTTAGTGAATAAAAGATGGGTGGTTAACTGTTTTGACTTTCAAGTAAAATTAAGCTGATTTTTAATCTGAGCCTTGCATTTACTTGCATACATCTAAGCCTCAGATTCCCCAACTATACAAAGAGGGAAAAAATGATATCTTCTTCCTATTGAAGATTAAGTTAAATAATCCATATAATGTACCCAGTACAATGCCTACTGCCAGGGACTCAACAACATGTGAGCTATTATTATTGTTATTACATAATTCCTTATTAGATTTATCTCCCTGTACAGACTATAAACTAGAGGGCCAAAGTGTGTGTTTTATATGCCTCTAAGGACATGATTAAACTGTATGTCCTTACTCTATTAGGATTGCTTCTTATGCTTTAGAGGACTCCCTGGCACAATAGTCATCATGATTCTTAATAAATACAGTCTCATCTAAAACAACATAAAATCATATAAAGACTGGGGGTGTCGTATGTGAAAAGCCTGGGGTTTGATCCCCAGCACAGCAAACCTGATTGGCTAATGAGTTCAAGGAGGATGCCCTCCTCCTTTACCTTTAATGGGTATGGAATGGTAATTGTTGTCATGGAACTGAGGAACACATTAGCCTGGTAGATAAGAACATAATTTGGAGTCACCCAGATCTGACCCTCCCTCTTAGGAATTACTTATGGGCTAAATTGTGCTCCTCCAAAATGTGTATGTTGAAGTCCTAACCCCTAGTACCTCAGAATTTGACTTTATTTGGAGATAGGGCCTTTAAGGACATAATTAAGGTAAATCAAGGTCCTATTTTGGGGCATAATCCAGTATGACTGCTGTCTATAAAAGAAGGAGATCAAGACACAGATACAGGAGGAAGATCATGTGCGCCGGGCGTGGTGACGCACGCTTGTAATCCCAGTACTTGGGAAGCGGAGACCGGAGGATCCGGGTTCGCGGCCAGCCTCAGCCACTTAGTGAGGCCCTCCGCAACTTCGTGAGACCCGGTTCCAAAATAAAGGATAAAAAATAGGGCCGGGGGTGTAGCTCAGAGGTAGAACGCCCCTGGGTTCAATCCCCGGTACCACAAAAAAAAAAAAAAAAGAAGGAAGATCATGTGAAGACACCGGAGAAGATGGCCACCTCTGAGACAAGGTCAGAGGCCTCAGAAGAAACTAACCCTCTACTGACCCTTGATCTTGAATTTACCTCTAATTTCTAGCCTCCGGAATTATGAGAAAGTGAATTTATTGTTTAAATTGTATGATCTTGAATAAGCTACTTAAATATTTCTTTCTTTTTTTTTTTTTTTTTGCAATACCGGGGAAGTTGCAGAGGGCCTCACTAAGTAGCTGAGGCTGGCCTCGAACCTGGATCCTCTGATCTCAGCCTCCCAAGTACTGGGATTACAAGTGTGCGCCACCACACCCAGCTCTACTTAAATATTTCTAACGCTTGCCAGACACAGTGGTACATGCCTATAATGCCAGCTACTCTGGAGGCTTGAGGCAGGAGGATCAAAAGTTGGAGACCAGCTTTGGCAACTTAAGGAGAACATATCTCAAAATAATTTTTAAAATATGGGGTGGGAGGCTGGAGATGTGACTCAGTGTAGGGTGCTTAAATGCAATTGTATATATAGTATATATATAATTGGAGGGGCAGTACTTGGGATTGAACCTAAGGGCATTCTACCTCTGAGCTACACCCCGGTCCTTTTTACTTTTTATTTCGAAACAGGGTCTCACTAAGTTGCTGAGCATATATTTCTAAAGTTTGATTTCCTCAGCTGTAAAATGGAGATAATAACCTGCCTCATAGGGTTGTTGTGAGAATGAAATAAAGTATGTAAAGCTCATAGCATAATGAGCATGAAATAAATTCTATTATCATTATGAAAATTAAATGAGGTCGGTCATGAATGCTAAAGCCCTTAGCTCAGTGTTTAATACACAAAGAAAATTCTACTATTAGCTAGTCTCTCTCTCTCTCTCTCTCTCTCTCTCTCTCTCTTCTTTCTTTTTTTGTTTTTTCTTTTTGTTTTGTTTTTTCATGGTACTGAGGATTGAACCCAGAGGCATTCTACCTCTGAGCTACACCCCCAGCCCTTTTTATTTTTTATTTTGAAACAGGATTTTGATATGTTACTGAGGGCCTCGCTAAATTGCTGAGATCAGCCTCCAACCCGTAATCCTCCTGTCTCAGCCTGCCAAGGACTGGGATTACAGGCATGCACCACCAAGCATGGCTCTATTTTCAATTTTTATTATATTTTTCCTATCTTTAAACTATTGTCTTTTAGATATAGTCTACTTTATTTGCGCCATAATTAAGTCAGATGCTTTTGACTTGCCACTGAAACAGGTTAACCAATCCAATCCAATATTTATTGAATATCTACATTTTGTCAGATTTATTTTCAAGTACTTGATATGCTTTGACATGATTGTAAATGGTGCCATTTCTAAAAATTTTATTTCTACTTATTTGAAGTTCTTTTATAAATATGTGGTTAATTTTTATATGTTATTTTCTGTTTGACTTGCTTAGCTTTCATATTAAGTTAAAAAGTTTAACCTATAGTTTCTTCTGAACTTCTTTATACTCATAATCAGATCACATACAAATAATGAAAAAAAATTTTTTTCCGAAACTTTACATACTTGCCCCCACAACCCCTGTTCTGGGGATCGAACCCAGAGCTGCATTCGTGCCACGCAAGCACTCCACCACTTAGTTAAACTCCCAATCCCTTTTAAATTTTATTTTGAGGCAAGACTGGCAGTAAACTTGCGATCCTCCTGTCTCAGCCTTCCCAGTAACTATGATTATAGGCATGCGCCACCGTGACCAACTAAACTTCACATGTTTTGGTGAGCAAAAATTCTTAGTATGATCAAAATTATCAGTATTTTGATATAATCAATAACTTTTGTGTCTTAAGAAACCATTACCTACCGCAAGGTCTAAAAGATATATTTTATATCTATTTTCTGCTTAAAATTTTTCGCGTTTTGAGCCAGGCGTGGTGGCGCACGCTTGTAATCCCAGTACTTGGGAGGCTGAGACCGGAGGATCCGGGTTCGTGGCCAGCCTCAGCTACTTAGTGAGGCCTCAGCAACTTAGTGAGGTCCTGTTTCAAAATAAAGAATAAAAAAAAAAATAGGTCTGGGGGGTGTAGCCCAGAGGTAGAATGCCCCTGGGTTCAATCCCCAGTACCGCAAAAAAATTTTTTTTCGAGTTTTGAATATTAGTCTTTAATCCATCTGCGCGCGCGCACACACACACACACACACACACACACACACACACACAGCCTGCCTTGCTGCCTTGCTGTGAGCACAGGCTTCTTCCCGCGGTTCATCTCACACTCTTGCTTATTGCTCCAGCCATCTCCCCTCCTCACTGATTTTCTTCTTGTCATTTCCTTAGGAATAAATTCCCCAGTCTTCCCCGTTAGAATTTCCCCTAGTACTGCATGCTTCTCCTGAGTAGTGCTTGCGGAAGCTATACTTTCACATCTGCTTGTGCAATTAATTGATTAATATCTGTCCCCAACTACAAACTCTACGAAGACCTGCTCTATGTCTATTTGAGATAAACTATTTTATCCCAAGAACCCAGCAAAATATTATAAAAGAACCCACTAAATACTTGTTGAAAGAACGAATCGCCTAATTTTGAGCCATCCTTTCATCCCTTGCTTGAGTTGCATTATTTTAATATACTGTTGGATTTGATTTGATTTGCTAAAATTTTATCTACAATGCTTGTATGTGTGTGCCTACATCTACAAGGTGAAGCTCTCAGAAAAATAGTGATTCCTTTTTTTTCCTTCCTCTTCTTTTTGGTACCGGGAATTGAACCCAGGGGCATTCTAACCTCCGAGCTACCCCCAGCCCTATTTTATTTTTATTTAGAAATAGGTTGATGAGTCTCATACTTGCTGATGAGTCCCATACTTGCTGAGGCTGTCCTCGAACCTGCCATCCTCCTGTCCCAGCCTCCCCACGTCCGGCTAACAGTACGATTCTAAATGACACTGGTGTTAAAAGAGGACGGGGGAGAGTAGTCTGAATTGGGTTATGAGGCCCCGGGCCGCCGGGTGCCTCACCTCAGCCATTGAACTCACTCCGCCGGCCGTGAGTCTGTTCCAAGCTCCGGCTAAGGAGGCATCCGCCGGGCCGCTCGCTCGGGGAGGGTCCGCGGCATCTCCTGCCCAGTCTGCCCTCGCCGGAGCCCCGTTCTCTGGGAACTCACCTCCCCGCGCTCGGGGAGGGCCCTGTTAGGGCCGCTGCTGGCCCTAGTCTCAGACCTTCCCAAGGGACATGGGGTGGAGTGACACGACGCACTCAGCTCGTAGCCCCACTGATGAGCTTCCCTCCGCCCTATGGGGAAAGCTGGGCGTGACGAGCGCTTATAAGGCTCTCGTACCTAAAGACATTTCACGGTCATGGTGACTACCCACAACGCACAGCGACATGCAAATTTCGTGGAGTGTGCCTCCCTCCTCTAGTACCGCGTCCTCTCTTCCGGGCGCACGCGACGCGTTCCCGCCACCGCGCACGCGTGGTTCCTGGGAGCGGGCTGGTGACGTCATCACTGGACGCCATGGCGGCGCGGCGGCGGGGAAGTCGGGGCGGCCGGGCGCGAGGTTCGGAGCACTTTGCGGGGCGGGGGTGGGTGGAATGCTGGGATCCGCTCCCTCACCCACCTCCCCATGATCTGCACTTGGCTCCCAAGCTACTTCTAGGCCTAAACTTTTAATATAAAGAATAAAGGTTGATTCAGCTCATGATACTCCTACACTTTTTAAATTGCGTTTTTCATATTACGGTTCCTTAATCCAAACAAGCTTGTAGACCTGTAACAGCTAACCGTAGTGCCCGTACTGTTAATACCGAATGCCATACAATTAAAAAAATTGTGAGGTGCATCATTATTTTATGCATCACTAAGTAAGGGTGAGTGCTTCAATTAAACCATGATTCATTACTAACACCGTTGTAAGATGCATCCCAGTTTCAGAGAGAGTAGAACATGAATCTAAGAAGTAGATACTATTGTCCTCTGGATTTAGGGCAGTTGAGGTACAAAGTGATCAAAAAGCTTCCCCAAGGCTTCACAGCTGGAAGCAGAGCTGGGCTCTTGGCTAGGCCCAGACCCTAAAGCTTGAAACTAACTATTATCTCATATTATCTCAGGTAGTTTAAGGGTAAGAGTTAGGAGGGAGAGTGCATTTGAGCATAAGGAAATGAGATAAGCAGGCTAAGAAGACTTATACCTCAGACTATGAGCTTGCAAAAACCCCAATGACTTCCTTTTTTTTTTTTTTTTTGTGGTACCGGGGATTGAACCCAGGGGCGTTCTACCTCCCCGCTACACCCCCGGCCCTATTTTTTTTATACTTTATTTTGAAACCAGGTCTCACGAAGTTGCGGAGGGCCTCACTAGGTAGAGAGAGAGAGAGCTGAGGCTGGCCGCGAACCCCGATCCTCCGGTCTCCACCTCCCAAAGTACTGGGATTACAAGCGTTCGCCACCACGCCTGGCCTGACTTCCTTTATTTCATTTGGCTGGAATAGTAATTTAGGAAAGATTACTCAAACCATTTTCAAGAGCAGTGGTGTGGAAGTTGTTAGATTTCTTTGGAAACTTCCAAAGCTTTTTTTTTTCTTCTTCTTTTTTTTTGGTATTAGGGGTTGAAACCAGGGGCCTTCTATCTCTGAGCTATATCTCAGCCCTTTCTGTTTTTTATTTTGAAACAGGGTCTCACTAAGTTGCTGACGCTATCCTCGAACCTGCGACCCTCCTGTCTCAGCTTCCCAAGTACTGGGATTGCAGGCATGTACCACCATGCATGGCCCAAACCATCT
Source organism: Glis glis (assembly GCA_004027185.1). Taxonomy (NCBI): domain Eukaryota; kingdom Metazoa; phylum Chordata; class Mammalia; order Rodentia; family Gliridae; genus Glis; species Glis glis. The sequence goes on along the minus strand of PVJS01042449.1, from coordinate 10,138 downwards.
TAAATAATTTCTTTAAAAATTTTGGGTTCGCCAGGCATGGTGGTGCACACTTGTAATCCCAGTACTTGGGAGGCTGAGACAGGAGGATTGCAGGTTCGCAGCCAGCCTCAGCTACTTAGCGAGGCCCTCCACAATTTAGTGAGACTCTGTTTCAAAATAAAGAATAAAAAATAGAAGCTGGGCATGGTGACGCATGCTTGTAATCCCAGTACTTGGGAGGCTGAGACTGGAAGATCCCGGTTCACAGCCAGCCTCAGCTACTTAGTGAGGCCCTCTGCAACTTAGTGAGACCCTGTTTCAAAATAAAGAACAAAAAATAGGGCTGGGAGTGTAGCCCAGAGGTAGAATGCCCCTGGGTTCAATCCCCGTTACCGCCCAAAAAAAAAAGTTTTGGGTTTTTTTTTTCCCCAACGTAGGACCAAATTTACTATGTCCTCACTTTTTCTTGTCTACTCATTTTCTTGCCCTTAACTTCTATAGCATCAAATGAAACCAGGAAAGTTAATAATGGCAACACAGCAACAGAAGACTCTCCTCCTGCCAAGAAAACTCGAAGATGCCAGGAACTAGGAGTGAAAAAGGAGCCTGCAGCCAGAGGAAAGGCTGATAAGGATGGGAAAGAAGACAAGCAAGGTAGTAGGCCAGGGAGAATGTGGGCCAGCAAGTATGTTTCTGGGAGGGGTGGGGGTGATGTCTGGTTCTTTCAACTCATTTCTTTCTTCCTTGATGATATAATTAATTGGTTTCTCTACCTTTGGGCATACCACAGTACTAATCTACTTTATTGAATCTTCATTTTCATGTATTTGAGATGGATTGAGACCTAGGTGGAAGACTAAGATTGTTTGGGAATGACAAAGTTAATTATGATTGGTTTCTAACCATGACAGCTACTTTTGATTCCCATATAAATACCGGTAGTCTGTATTTAACTTTCCTCAGAATCTGTGAAGGCCTTGCTGTTAAAGGGGAAAGCTCCTGTGGATCCTGAGTGTACAGCCAAGGTGGGAAAGGTGAGAGATGCTGGGACCACTTCTCAGTCCATTGATTTCTCAGAGAGCAGTGTTCTTTTGTTATTAGGATTCTTGTCTGGATGTTGCTAGGATTTATTTTAGGAATTCTCTGAAATTTCTCTAGTGATTTTCTCGAAGGCTGAGAGGTGGTAGTGGCATGATTTGGAAATTATAATCAGGGTGTTAACATGGCTACCTTTGGGGGTTGCCATCAGCTTTCCACATTTCATTCTCTTTCAACCAGAAATTATATCATTGTTAGGGAGAACTGTCGTGTTCAAATAAGACACTGCCCTGGAATCACATGAGTTACTGATGAATAGGAAAATATTTGAAAAATACAGAAGAAAAGCTGCTTTGGGATTTTTTTTTAAGTTGGAATTGTTTATGTTTCTGTAATTAGAAAAAGATAACATGTCTTCGTTATGGTAATGACAGGCTGTATGTGGAAAATACATTTGCATTTTTTCCCTGGAAGATAGATGTTTATGATGCTGGGGAATGAACCTTGAGGTATAAGAGAATCTAAAGCCTCACTTTGGAGCTCAGGGCTGACAGTATATACTAATATTCTCTTTCTCTCTAGGCGCATGTGTACTGTGAAGGAAATGATGTCTACGATGTCATGCTAAATCAAGTAAGAGGAGAAGCCATTCTATTTATAAGAATTTTTTTTTTTTTTTGCGGTACTGGGGATTGAACCCAGGGGCATTCTACCTCTGAGCTACACCCCCAGCCCTATTTTTTATCCTTTATTTTGAAACAGGGTCTCACTATGTTGCAGAGGGCCTCACTAAATAGCTGAAGCTGGCTGCGAACCTGGATCCTCCGGTCTCAGCCTCCCAAGTACTGGGATTACAAGCGTGCGCCACCACGCCCAGCTGGGAATTTCTTTTTGATAATTATCGATGATAGGATCCCAGTGCTCAGATCTTTAACTCTGAAGTCCCCTTATTAACCATCCATAGTTAAATTTCTGAGTATACAGCCCTAGCACACACTATCAGATAGTGAAGTCCACTATGAAAAGATCTTTATGCAAACTTTAGGTCTTTTATTGAACCAGGAAACTCTCTGTTCATATCCTTTGTGCATTTTCTGATCGGTGGTTGGTTGGTTGGTTGGTTGGTTGGTTTTACTGGCTTCAAGAAACTTTCTATAATATGGAAAATAGCTTTTTGTTTGTAACATAAATTGCTTATGTGTTTTCTAAATTTTTCATTTGCATTTTTATTTTTCTTATGGTATAGTCTTTGCCCATATTGAAGTTTTAAATTTATAGGTAGTTAAATTTATTAACTTTATTTTTAATTAACCTTTTTGTCTTTCTTATGACTTAGATAATACATTCATTTGGTTAATATATTTCCTAGATAGCACTTCATATTTGAACTTATGGATTTAGCATATAATTTTAGTAGCTGACTCCTTTGTTACTCCTGCTTCCACCTACAATATCATGAACAAACAGAAAATATCTTAAGGCTCCTTTTGTTCTAACATCCAGTGACTTTGTAATGTCACCAGGCAGGAAGTAGAAGTAGAAAAAGGGCAGTGTATTGATAACCAGGGCTCAGCCTCCTAGCTACTGTGCCTTATCATGGACCACTGTGTCTCTTCACTCCCAGTTATTTACAGATACCTCTTTTTATACACTAGTCATATCTAAACAACTCCATGTCAAGGTCAAGTGAGGGATGAGACAGATGTGGTAGTGGTTTCTGCATATCCTTTGTCTGGCAACACTGTCATGCACTCAGCTCATTGTCAAATTTCTGCAGCTGACAAACCACAGCTTTAAGAACTATCAAAGAGTTAAAAACTTATCTAAACAAACATTATAGTTAGAGACCTGTGGAACATCAGAATTGTTTTCATTTGGAAAATAATTATTGGGAATAGATTAGGAGTTGGAAAGATGACCTAGAAATGGAAGAAGCTGTAGCAGGAAGAATCAATCAATATAGGATACTGAGTTCAGGTAGAAAGTTTTAGGAAGCTTCCAGGCTCCTACTTTAATTCCAAAGAACCCAAAGTTAACATACAAACCGTATTCTTTCATTATATCCTTTCTCATACAGAAATCTTTTTTTTTCTTGCTATCCTTTTCTTTATAGAAATTACTGGCAGTGTGACCAAGAAAGAGTCATTGGTCTATATGACTTACATTTGCAAAACTGTCTCCTTTTATGTTCATTATTCTCTCATTCAACATAGACCAATGTCCAATTCAACAACAACAAGTACTATCTTATTCAGCTGTTAGAAGATGATGCCCAGAGGAACTTCAGTGTTTGGATGAGATGGGGCCGAGGTAATGACTTTTATTATGGATTTTATGAGTTGTCATTCAGAAAGTCAGAAGCAGTGTAGTGAGTGGCTGGGTTTAAACCGGGTAAGTGGGGGCTCTGAGATTTGGGAGGGGATTAGGAATCAAGTTAGGCTTCTTTAAGTTGGAAAATAGCAGGCATCCTTGTTGGGAAGATCCCATTAGAAAGACCCAAGAGCAGCCCTTTGAGGCTGAGAACTCTCCTGGGATTGGACTGCTAGTTCTGTCCATAGGCTATGTCACTTTGCAGGAAATTTCTATCAACATGATCAGTTCCCCAATCCCTTTCCCTTCTCCTTTTCCTATCCTTTTGTCAGATGTGAGCAGAGAGACCTTAGAGAACTGGCTCTTTACTATTCGGGACCTATTCTTATTCATGGCATTTACTTTGCAGTTGGGAAAGTGGGGCAACACAGTTTGGTGGCTTGTTCTGGTGACCTCCACAAGGCCAAGGAAGTCTTTCAGAAGAAGTGAGTGCTGAGAAATGAGTACCAAAAAAATACCCTTCTTCTTGAATCTATCTTCTTAAAAAAATTTTTTTTAAGTATGAGCCGGGTTTGCTGGAGCATGCCAGTAATCCCACTACTTGGTAGACTGAGACAGGAGGATCAGCAGGTTCAAGTACAGCCACAGCCATTGATCAAGACTCTCACCAATTTAGTGAGACCCTGTTTCAAAACAAAACTAAAAATGGCTGGGGGTGTAGCTCAGAGGTCAAATGGCCCTGGGTTCAATCCCCAGTACTGCACACACACGCAAAAAAAATTGAGTATGATGTGGCCTAGTGTTAATTTCTTTCCATTCTGACAGTCTGTGAATAGAGCACTAAATTGCATCCTTGGTTAGTGACTAAATAAACCTAGAACCTTGAAATTGATGAAAACAAGAAGAATCTAGTATATTTAACAGACAAAACAAATTTAGGAAATTTTGAAAACATTGGAGACCATCATGGGGTGGAGAATATCCAGCTAGAGTTTTTAAAACCTTTACTGTGGTATGGATGAAGAACTTTCAGGACTCTCTGAGAACATGTTTAATTTAGGGAAAGGCCTTGGATAAAATGCTGTTTTATTTTATTTTTTATTTTTTTGGCAGAGCTGGGGATTGAACCTAGGGGCATTCTACCTCTGAGCTACACCCCTGGCCCTATTTTTTATACTTTATTTTGAAACAGGGTCTCACGAAGTTGCAGAGGGCCTCACTAAGTAGCTGAGGCTGGCCGCGAATCCAGATCCTCCGGTCTCCGCCTCCCAAGTACTGGGATTACAAGCGTGCGCCACCACACCCGGCACAAATGCCTTGTTTAAAACCTCAATAGCTTCTGTAGTATTTTGGGTCATTTGGGAAGCCCAGGGATCCTTTGTTTGTTTGTTTTTTGTTTAATTTCTTTGTTCCAGAGTATTCATATTCCATTTAGAATTCAGGATTATGGAAAGTAGATTTGTAAAGGAGCTCTGTGAGGGGAAATACATTTTTTGGAGATTTCTTACCTAAGGGAACAGTTTAAAGTCCATCCCTAGTAAACCTTTATTTATAAGGTTTTTTTCCACCTTGTGCTCCACAGATTTCTTGACAAAACAAAAAACAATTGGGAGGATCGTGAGAAGTTTGAGAAGGTGCCTGGAAAATATGATATGCTACAGATGGACTATGCCACCAATACTCAGGTAGCTTCTGACTGTACCTTTCAGGGGAAACCAACTTCTTATAATAGGGTGAAGTCTAGCAGGATGGCTTAGAACAGATTTTCTGACCTGTTCTGACCTATTCAGAACAGATCAGAATATCTTAAGTCATTGTTATTTGTCACCTCGGAGATAAGCATCACACATTTTTGTAGAAAGAAGGAGGCTAGATTGTGCCTTTCTAGCATCTTCTGTTATTTCCTATGATTCTTATGAAATCTGAATCTCTGGTTCTAGCAATTTAGTGTTATGGACCAAGAGAGGAGTGATAAATCATCAAACCAAGAAAACTACATTTAGTGTTATCTTCATTTCTATGACTATACCACAGTAAAGAAATTAATTTTGACAAACTGAGATGCACCAAGATGCTGGAAATTGTCACATATTTGAAAAATGGAGAAATGTTAGTTGTATTAAGATCATAAAGCCAGGTGTGATGGTGTACACCTGTTACCCCAGCTATTCAGGATGCTGAGGCAGTAGGATCTGAGTTTGAGGATAGCCTGGGCAATTAGTGGAATCCTGTCTCAAAATAAAATGGTTGGGGATGTAGCTCAGCAATAGGTTACCTCCCATTGATTTTATATCTCATCTTCTCAGCCTTTGGAAGACATTGAGATTGACATTAAGCTGGGGAAGACAGAACTCCAAAGCATGTATGAGGCCGTGGGTTCAGTCCCTGGTACCAGAAAAAAGAAAAAAAGATTTGAGATATAATAGCTATCTTTTTTTTTTTTTTTTTGCAATACTAGGGATTGAACCCAGGGGCATTCTACCTCCAAGCTACACCCCCAGCCCTACTTTTTATTCTTTATTTTGAAACAGGGCCTCACTAAGTAGCTGAGGCTGGCCATGAATCCATGATCCTCCTGTCTCAGCCTCCCAAGTACTGGGATTACCGGTGTGCACCACCACTCCCAGCTTAATAGCTATCTTTACATACTTATGACCATCAGGAGGGCCTTTTAGACTTACTCTGAGTGTTGAGCTGTGGGAGATAGAACTTCCACAGAGGTGGAAGCCACATTGGGTACTCTAATTAGTTTGATAATGGGCTGGACCTGTATTCAATCAGAAGCTGATTGAGGTTTACTCTGTAGAATTCTCCTTGCAGGGTCTTAAAATATGGGTTTTGGTTGATTGTTTTGCTTTAGGATGAAGATGAAACAAAACAAGAGGAATCTCTTAAAGCCCCCTTGAAGCCAGAGTCACAGCTAGATCCTCGGGTACAAGAGCTGATAAAGTTGATCTGTAATGTCCAGACCATGGAAGAGATGATGATTGAAATGAAGTATGACACCAAAAAAGCTCCGCTTGGTAGGGCTTCAGCTTCTGTCCTCCATTCCCTCTTAGTATCTCCTAGTTCCTGTAAGGGGCATCTCATCACTATCATGATTTAAAGCTTGCTGACAGTACTGAGGGGAGAAAACAGGATTGGGGGTGAGAGGTTATGGGGTTAGGGAAGGAACTATTTTGAAAGTTGAGAGGTCAGAGTCCCTGTTGGGCAGGGTTATAAGTATTGTTCATAGGATGGGGCCCTAGTTCAGAGTCTGATCTCTCTGGGCCTGCAGGGAAGCTGACAGTAGCACAGATCAAGGCAGGGTACCAGTCTCTTAAAAAGATCGAGGATTGTATCCGGGCTGGCCGGCATGGACGAGCTCTCCTGGAAGCATGCAATGAATTCTACACCAGGATCCCACATGACTTTGGGTAAGGCCTATGCTGTCATTTCACTTTGTTCTTCTACCCACCCATGTTACCTGAATCAATTAGCAGCAGCTACAATCCTTTTAATCTTTTGTTCCTAAGGAAATTAGCATTTTAAATAGATGCAGAGCCAAAATGATTTATAGATAACATAGTTGTTAGTTTGCTTATTTAGTCAGTTTATAAATACGGGGTGTAATCTCCTAGCCTAATTATAGCCATAGTCTCTGATCAAGTGGAAGTTACTAACTCAACAGAGAATAGGTCTGGCTGTCCAACCACTAAGCAAAACACCTTTAGGCATATATTCCCTTTTTTCTTAAGGTGACTTGTAACCACACTAGCACCATTTCTGTGAAGTCGTATGATACTGGATAAATAAAGTACATGTTTATCTTTGTCCATTCTTTATTCTGGTTTTCATTCTGTTTCTATTCCTCTATTGATTTTTAGACCCCTGTGACCGAGAAATAGCACTGAGTAGTCAACAGGTCTACTTCTCCCTCTGCCTCTAGACAACACTATATCCAAAGTATTCCTTACTGATGTCAGTATGTTGTGGCTTATTTTTAAAAGGATCCCATAAAAATTTCAACTGTAGTTCCAAATGTGAAAATCTATGTAGTTTATTTTAAAAATATCCTACTCGATATATACTTAATATCCTTCTATATATTTAGAAGGTAAAATCTTTTTACAGGTCTCTCTTTCAAATGGAAAACCCCAGTTTCTAAGGGACCTGTTTTTAGCTTGCTGCTTTTAGTCACAGTGCCTTTGAGCCACAAATAGAAAGCTCACTATGGGTTCTGTCTCTGTCCTTAGACTCCGTACCCCTCCATTAATCCGGACAGAGAAAGAACTGTCAGACAAAGTACAGCTGCTAGAGGTGAGGTGTGTGTGGATTGGAAAGTAGTAAATCTCTTATCCCAGGTTCTCTCTCATTCATTCTATATCTCATCCTCTCAGGCTTTGGGAGACATTGAAATTGCCATTAAGCTGGTGAAGACAGAACTCCAGAGCCTAGAGCACTCATTGGACCAACACTATAGAAAACTAGGCTGTGCCTTGCACCCACTAGACCATGAAAGTCATGAGTTCAAAGTAAGAAAAATAGCATTACGCTGGAAAGACCCACTCTCCCCATCCCATTATTCACTGACTACTTCTGGTTAAAAGCAAACTATCAAATAAAATAGAATTTCTATTTAATAGGAATTTGGGGAGTTAGACCTATCGATGCCTTATGAGACCATTTGGGAGCAGAAAGTTCTGCCAAGTTATACCAGAAGCTCCGGGTTCTTCAGTTCAGCCCAGTCTCTCTTATAGAGGCCATACCAGACATTCTTCCATTCTTTCCCACAGGTGATTTCCCAGTACCTACAGTCTACCCATGCTCCCACACACAGTGACTATACCATGACACTGCTGGATGTTTTTGAAGTAGAGAAAGAGGGTGAGAAAGAAGCCTTCAGAGAGGACCTTCAAAACAGGTGTCTGTCTAGGTTTGGGAAGACAATTCCTTGCCTGAAGTACAGTTAAGGAACTTGGAGGGGTGGCAGAGGCAGCTGTTGGCTTTTTATGTTTATGGCCTGTGTTTGCAGGAGAGCAACCACGTACAATAATGGCTTTTTCTTAGGATGCTGCTGTGGCATGGTTCCAGGCTGAGTAACTGGGTGGGAATTTTGAGCCACGGGCTTCGAATTGCCCCACCTGAAGCTCCCATCACAGGTTACATGGTGAGTGGAAATTGAAGGAAGGAGCACAAAGGAAAAAGAATACAGTAATATTCCTTTTCTGCTTTTTTTCTAGATTAGAATTAGGTGGTACTTCTCCCCAAGAATTAAACCAACTCACAGATAACATGGTCATCTCTTACCATGCCCCTCTTCCTTTAAATTCCAAAAGATCCATTTTCCCCAAAAGGCAGAGATTCACATGTTTCTACCCTCTCTGGAACAGAATTGTGAAGTATAACAGAGTAGGCTCTATATTGTGTTTAAGAGAATGGAAAAACAGGTCAGTGGTATGAGCCTTCCTTCCAATGTAATGGGTTAAGCAGCTGACCTTGGTCTGTCTATATGTATTTCAGTTTGGAAAAGGAATCTACTTTGCTGACATGTCTTCCAAGAGTGCCAATTACTGTTTTGCCTCTCGCCTAAATAATACAGGACTGCTGCTTTTATCAGAGGTGAGACAGGAACATACCCGTCATCTCTAGTTTGTTGTTTGGTTTGGTTTGGGTTTGGGTACTGGGGATTGAACCCAGGGGCATTATATCTCTAAGCTACACCCCCACCCCTTTTTATTTTTTGAAACAGCATCTCACAGAGTTGCTGAGGGTCTAAGTTGCTACAGCTGGCCTTACAGCTGTGCACCACCACACCCAGCTAGTTTGTTATTAATTCTTATTTGCTTCCAGTGAGAAAAGTTTGACTTGAGGGGAACCAAGTAGAATTTCCATTGCATTAGATTCCTTTGCTAGAGAAAAGGAAGAAAATTCAGATGGGATTTTTCTGGTTGGCTTAAGAGCCACCTAATTCTCAATAGCATATAGGCATTCAAAGATCTTTTGCTTTGCAGGTAGCTCTAGGTCAGTGTAATGAGCTCCTAGAAGCCAATCCTAAGGCAGAAGAATTACTTCAGGACAAACACAGCACCAAGGGACTGGGCAAGATGGCTCCCAGTCCTGCCCACTTCGTCACTCTGTAAGTACTCAAAACCAAGAGGACCAGAAGACTTCTTTCGGACAAATACAACTCTTTACTTTCTCCATTCCAACTTCTGAACCAAAGGCTGATGTTGACACATTTTCTTCCACTTGGCAGGAATGGGAGTACAGTGCCGTTAGGACCAGCAGGTGACACAGGAATTCTGAATCCAGAAGGTTATACCCTCAACTACAATGAGTTTATTGTCTATAACCCCAACCAGGTCCGTATGCGATACCTTCTAAAGGTTCAATTTAATTTCCTGCAGCTATGGTAAATGTTGACATTAAAACAGAGGAGCTACAATCTGTAAGCAAGAAAATGAGCAGGATTGTGCTTTTGATATTTTGTATAATATTTCTCGATATTTTGTATAATAAAATAGTATAAATCTACCGCTGGATTCTCTGGGCTTTCCTTCTCTAAGCACTTCCGACAATAATCTTCATTTCCAGGACAAGCAGCAGCCCTTGCCCTGCGTCTCACAGCTAGCTGCAGCTTGCTCAGAATTCTGGTCCTTCACAGCACTGAGGAACACTAATGGGGGCAAATGTTTCTCTCCATTGAATTCAATTCTGCCACTAGAGTAATTGTCGAGTATTACTGTAGGAAGGATAAAGGCTGAGTTGTTCCCTTTTTTCCATTCATCTTGATTGCCTTTTTCTCTTTTTTTTTTTTTTTTTTTTTTTT
>PVJS01042448.1:0-17512 GCA_004027185.1 Glis glis | reverse complement strand
CTCACTAAGTAGAGAGAGAGAGAGAGAGAGAGAGAGAGAGAGAGAGAGACAGGGAGGGAGGGAGAGAGAGAGAGAGAGAGAGAGAGAAAGAGAGAGAGAGAGAGAGAGCTGAGGCTGGCTGCGAACCCGGATCTTCCGGTCTCCGCCTCCCCAAGTACTGGGATTACAAGCGTGCACCACCACGCCCGGCAGAACCATAGATTTTGATTACGGTAGCTTTGTAGTAAGTGTTGCAATCAGGAAGTGTGAGTCCTCCAGTTTTGTTCTTCCTTTTCAAGGTTGTTTTGGCTATTCTGGGTCCCTTGAGATTCCACATGTATTTTAGGATGGGCTTTTATGGTTCTGGAAAACCAAATATTGGAGTCTTGATAAGGATTGCATTGAACATGTAGATCACTTTGGGTAGTATTGACATTTTAACAATATTAAGTCTTCTAGTCTATGAGCACGGGATGTGTTTCCTTTTATTTATGCCTTTTGTGACTTCTTTCAGAAATTTTTTATAGTTTTCATTGTATAAATCCTTCACTTTTCTGTTAATTCCTATTTTATTCTTTTTTTTTTTTTGCGGTACTGGGGATTGAACCCAGGGGCATTCTACCTCCGAGCTACACTCCCAGCCCTATTTTTTATTCTTTATTTTGTAACAGGGTCTCACTAAGTTGCGGAGGGCCTCACTAAGTAGCTGAGGCTGGCCGTGAACCTGCAATCCTCCAGTCTCAGCCTCCCAAGTACTGGGATTATAAGCGTGCGCCACCACGCCTGGCTTATTTTATTCTTTTTGAAATAGAATTGTTTTCATAATTTCCCTTTCAGATTGTTCAGTGCTAGTGTCTAGAAATGTAACTGATTTTTTCGTGTGTTGACTTTGTATCCTGCTACTTTGCTGAATTCACTTATTCTAACTCTGGGTGGGTGGGTGTGTGTGTGTGTGTGTGTGTGTGTGTGTGTGATAGAGAGAGACAGAGAGAGAGAGAGAGAGAGAGAGAGGAAGAGAGAGAGATAGAGAGAGAGAAGAAGAGAGAGAGAGGAAGAGAGAGAGAGATATCTGTAGGGTTTTCTGTATATAAGAGCATTTCATCAATGAAAGATCATTTTACTTCTTCTTTTCCAATTTGGATGCCTTTTATTTCTTTTTCTTGCGTAATTGCTTCTGTCAGAGTACTATTTATGTTTCCAGTATGATAGTACATTTCTAGTACTTTGTGAAACCAAAGTGGCAAAATTGGGCATCCTTGCCTTGTTTCTGACCTTAGAGGAAAAGCTTTCACTCATTTACAATTGAGATGATGTTCACTGTAAGTTTTTCATGTATGATTTTTATTATTCTGAGGTTTTCTTTGATTCTTAATTTTTTCTATCTTTTTTATTTTCTTTTCTCTTTCCTTCTTTTCTTTCACGTTGTTTCAGAGGCAGGATGTGTGGTAGAAAAAGCCTGGATACACCAGCATTTAATCTCTCTGACCCAGGTGATTTATTTAACACTTCTGGCATCTCAGTTTTCTCATATTTAAAATATGGTCAGTAATTTTTTCATGCTTTTATTATTAAAGGGTGTTGAGTTTTGTCAAATGCTTTTTATACGTCAATTGACATAATTATGTGTTTTTCCCTTCATTCTATTAATGTGGCATATTATATTGACCAATTTTCATTTGTCAAACCATCCTTGCATTCCAGGAATAAATCCCAATTGTCCTTTTAACATGCTGCTGTATTTTGTGGAGGATTTTTGTCTCAATGTTCATAAGAGATACCAATCTACAGTTTTCTTGTAGTGTCATGTTTGGTTTTGGTATGAAAGTAAATGTTGCCCTCATAGGATGAATTATGAAGTATTTCTACCTCTTCAATATTTTTGGTAAAGTTTGAAAAAGATTGGTATTAGTTTTTTTTAGTGTTTGGCAGAGTTCACTAGTGAAGTCATCAAGGTCTAGAGCTTTCCTCTATCTATCTATCTATCTATCTATCATCTCTATCTATCATGTATCTCTATCTATCTATCTATCTATCTATCTATCTATCTATCTATCTATTTTTTTCCCTTGGTGATGGGGATTGAACCCAAAGCTTCATGCATGCTAAACACACACTCTACAACTGAGCTATACCCAAGCCCCCTTGAAGATCAGTAGATTTTTGATTACTGATTTAGTTTCCTTGATGGTTATAGGTCTATGTCAATTTTATATTTCTTTGTGATTTAGTCTTACTACGTTTTGTGTTTCTAGTAATTTGAATGTTTCATTTAGTTTGTACAATTTGTTGACATTCAATTCTTCATTGTACTTCCTTATAATTCTTTTTTATTTATTTTGAATCATTACTAATATCTCCACTTTCATTTCTGATTTTAGTAATTTGGATCTTTATTTTTGTTGGTCTATCTAGGTTTGTCAATTTTGTCACTCATTTCAAAGAACCAACTTTTGGTTTCATTGAGCTTTTTCTCTATTGTTTTCTATTCTCTATTTCATTTATCTCTGACCTACTCTTCATTATTTCCTCCTTTCTGTTAGCTTTGGGTTTAGTTTGTTCCTTTTTATCTAATTCCTTACTTTGTGAAAAGTTAGGTTGTTGATTTGAGATCGTTCTTGGTTTTTATTTTGTTTTATTTTTGAGATGGGGTTTCACTGTGCTGTCTGGACTAGTCTTGAACTTCTGGGCTTAATTAACCTGTTTTATTCTTTTGAGTAGCTGGAATTATAGGCACCTGCCAACACACCTAGCTTCATCCTCCTCCTCCTCCTTTTGGTACTGGGGATTGAACCCATGGGCACTCTACCTCTGAACTACACCCCCCACCCCATTTTATTTTTTTATTTTGAATCAGGGTCTCACTAAGCTGTGGAGGACCTCACTAAATTGCTGAGTCTTGCCAAGAACCTGCCATCCTCCTATGTCAGCCTCCCAAGTACTGGGATTACAAGCATGCACCACCACACCTGGATTGTTTTTTTTTTTTTAATGTGAGCATTTCTAGCTATAATCCCCCCTTTTTAGTACTGCTTTTGATGTGTCCCATAAATTTTGGTATGTTGTGTTTTCATTTTTATTCAACTCTTCCCTTGTGATTTCTTCTTTGATTCATTGGTTAAGAATGTGTTGTTTCATTTGCAATTCTGTAATTTTTCCAGTTTTACTTCTGTTGTTGATTTGTAACCTTATCCCATTGTGGTCAGAGAAAATACTTTGCATGATATCCATCTCTTCAAACCTATTAAGAATTAACTTGTGCCCTAACATGTGGTCTGTCCTGGAAAAAGTCCCGTGTGCACTTGAGAAGAATGGGTATGCTGTTGTTGGGTGGTGTTACATGGATGTAAGATGCAAAGTGTATGTCTGGGTCTTTTAGTATTATTATTATTATTATTATTATTATTATTATTATTGATGTCCTGTTGTTCTAAAACCATTTTTGAAACGACTCTCTTCACTTCATGGTACTGCCTTTTGCTCCTTGTCAAACATCTGTTGTCTTCCTTCCTTCCTTCCTTCCTTCCTTCCTTCCTTCCTTCCTTCTTTCTTTCTTTCTTTTCTCTTTATTTATTTATTTATTTTTGCAGTACTGGGGATTGAACCCAGGGGCATTCTACCTCTGAGCTACACCCCAGCCCGATTTTTTATTCTTTATTTTGAAACAGGGTCTCACTAAGTTGTGGAGGGCCTCACGAAGTAGCTGAGGCTGGCCGTGAACCTGTGATCCTCCTGTCTCAGCCTCCCGAGTACTGGAATTGCAAGGCTGCGCCGCCACACCCGGCTCTGTTGTCTATACTGATGTGGGTCTATTACTGGGCTCTTTATTCCATTGCTCTCTTGATCTATTATTTCACTGAAACCGCACTGTCTTGATTACTGTAGCTTTATAGTAAGTTGTAAAGTTGGGTAGTCCGCTAACATTTTTCTTCTCTGTCAATATTTTGTTGGCTATTCTGGATCTTTTGCCTCTCCCTGTAGACTCCAGAATCAGCTTGTCAATATTCACAAAACAAATTGCTGAGATTTTGATAGGGATAGCCTTGAATATATAGACCAAGTAGGGAAGAACAGACATCTTGACAATATAAAGTCTTCTCTGTGAATGTAGATTCTCTCTACATTTAACTTAGTTCTTTGATTTCTTTAGAGCTTTGTAGTTTTCCTTAAATAGACCTTACAGATATTTTTGTCATATTTATATCAAAGTATTTTATTTTTTGGTGCTAATGGAAATGGTGTAGTGTTTTTAATTTAAAATTCCACCTCTTCATTGCTTATATATAGGAAAGAGATTGACTCTTGGATATTAATCTTGTATCCTATAACCTTACTGTAATCTCTTATTAGCTCTGGGATCTTGGGGGTTGATTCTTTCTGATTTTATATATGGACAATTATGTCATCCGTGAACAAAGACTTCTTTCTTCCCCATCAGCATGCCTCTTATTTCCTTTCTTTTCTTATTAATTAGTTAATTCATTCATTCATTCACTCATTCATTTATACTGGGAATTAAACCCAGGGGCATTCTACCTCTGAGCTACACTGTACCCCAGCTCTATTTTATTATTATTTTTTAAATTTTGAAACAGGGTCTTGCTAAGTTGCAGAGAGCCTTGCTGAGTTGTGGAGGCTGGCTGTGAACCTGGGATCCTCCTGTCTCAGCCTCCCAAGTACTGGGATTACAGGTGTGCCCACCACACCACGCCGGCCCCTTTCTTTTCTTATTGTGTCAACTAGGACTTCTAATACAATGTGAAAAGGACTGATGGGAGGGGACATCCTTGCTTTGTTCCTGATCTTAGCAATAAAGTATCTAGTTTCTCACCAGGAAGTATCATGTGAGTTGTAGGTTTTGTGTATAGTTGTCAGTTTAAAAAATTCCCCTTCATTTCTAGTTTGCTAAAAATAATCCTCCTTCTCTTCCTCCTCCTCCTCCTTGGAATGAGCGTTGTATTTTGTCAAATGTTTTTTCTGCATTAATATAATAATATGATTTCTGTTCTCACAGACAGTTAATTAGGAGTTGGTTCCCTTGAACTTGTGGCAGCTTAGTTTTAGCTTGCTAAGGTTGGCCTTGTAGATTTTAGGCAAATTAATTAATTTAATTAATTTTAGGCAAATCTCTTAGTCCTGGGGTTCCATCTTTACTCCTAGAGTGAACTTTCTGGGACTGAAGTGGGAAACCAGCCGGGCGTGGTGGCACACACTTGTAATCTCAGTACTTGGGAGGCTGAGACAGGAGGATCACAGGTTTGAGGACAACCTCAACAAGTAGTGAGACTCATCAACTGAGGAGACCCTTTCAAAATAAAAATAAAATCGGCTGGGAGTGTAGCTCAGAGGTAGAATGCCCCTGGGTTCAATCCCCAGGAACACACACACACACACACACACACACACACACACACACACGATAAATAAATAAATAAATAAATAAATAAATAAATAGGGAAACCCCTGGCATTTAATGGAACCTTGGCCTCTCGCTCCCTGCAGCAGGTCATAGCAGATGCTCCTGCTAAGCTCTCTGGGTCCTGTGGCATCTCTCCCCTGGGCACACGGGGCTCCGGGGTCAGCCAAGGATTTGCGGGCATTTCTGTGTCGATTTTGAGGCTTCTCTTCTGTGGCTGCCTCCTTCCCAGGGTCCCCCCTCAGCTTCATCTTTTGTGGTGGTCCTAACTCTGACAGGTCGAGCTGGAGCCATCTCAGGTCTCGTCTTTAGTTCCAGCCGCTTCATGCTGCCCAGGCTGGGAGAGTCCCCAGGGGAAAACTTTGAAGCACATCCAACCCAGCATGGCTTCTTGCTTTCAAGAATTGAATTCCGTCCAGTTTATGCCTATTTTTTTTTTAGTATATTGCCTAGAATTTATCATTGCTCTCTACAGAGCAGTAGTGCTAGGATACAAACTACTATTTCTGTAAGTGGAATTATGTATTATAAGAGGAGTCAATCCCAACTTTTGCTTGGTGGATTGTCACTTCATCTGTCCTTCTTGGTCACTAAGACTAGTCACATGGTACCAGACTCTAGTAACTCCTGTTCTCTACTAACCAACCTCAATCTCAATTGTAAGAGGAAAAACACTAATGGAGTTATTAGTGCCCAAGGGCTACGTGGTCTACTCATTCTTCTCAATATTTCACATTTTATTTCTGGCCAGATTGGAGCAGAAAGCTGCATCCTCAGAGAGCGTGGCTTTGTTTCCTGTAGATTTGCTTTTTATTTGTTTTCTTTTTTCTTTTTTATGGTACTGGGGATTGAACCCAGCAGTGTTCTACCTGTGAGCTACATCCCCACCCCTATTTTATTTTTTGTTTTGAAACAGGATCTTGCTAAGTTGTTGAGAGTCTCATTAAGTTGCTGAGGCTGGTCTCAAATCTGCAATCCTCCTATCTCAGCCTCCCAAGTACAGGGATTACAAGAGAGTGCCACCATGCCTGGCTAGATTTGCTTTTTACTGAATTGCAGCCAGACGTTATGTTGTCCTCTTGTAGTAATAAGCCACAGCTGGACCATCCCAATCACACAGTTGTATCTTTCCTAAGAACATGGTTGGGCAGTCCCTGACACAGGGTCCCCCGGAGGAGGAGCCATTGGGAACTTTCTCAGACCTTGATGCTAGAAAAAGCCCTGCTAGTCTCCTGAGCAAGCATTATGTCCCAATCTCATTAATGTTTGGACACTAAGAAGCTCAGAGGAAACCTTCCGTGTTTTTAAGTCTCTGTTTTATTTCCTTTGTTTATTCAATATATTTGCTTCTGCCAGATACCTTACCTGCTTTTTGCAAGGAAAGGGGAGGAAAAAGCCGTAGGAATCACGGAGAGCCAGGGGTGCTCCCGTCGTCCCTCCAGATGTCTGCGTCACCCCTCTCACGGGGCTGCCTTCATAGCTTGTTTCCAAGCGGCTTAAGAATCTCATCTTCAACCCAAAATAAAATCACTCACCCTCCTTCCAACTAATTCACCAACAGGGCCAGGCGTGGTGCTGCACACCTGTCATCTGGGAGGCTGAGACAAGAGGATCGCAGGTTTGAGGACAGCCTCAGCAACTTAGCGAGATCCTGTTTCAAAAGAAAAAATAAAAAGAGCTGGGGGTGTAGCTTGGTCAGTACAGCCAAATAAAACAATCACCAATTGGTATTTGAGAAAGCAATTTTCCAAAGAATCAGATTCACCCCCAAAGGGCAGAGATTAGAGATATTTGAATGCACATTCTGGTGCCTCTAAAGGCAGATCCAAGGAGATGTTCCAAGTCCTAGTGGACAACAGGAATGTCACCTGTCACTGGAAGGAGAGAATAGATGCTCAAGGTAGTGAGCTTCTTTGACAGGGAGAGCCATCATTTGAATTGTGAAGTACCCGTATGTTTCAGCTGATGGGTGATCAATCACAGCCCTCCTCTCTACAGCACAGAGCTGAGTCTGGGCTTAACGGGCCTCTGTGGTCTTCCTCTCTCTAGGTGGAGCCAGAGCTTGTGATGGGAGCATCGGGCCTGAGCAGCAGCATGAGCTTCCCCTTATCTTCAACCTAGAAGATGATGCTGCGGAGGGCACGCCTCTGCAGAGGGGCAGGGCCGAGTACCAGGCCGTGCTGCCCCAGATCAGGAAGGTCCTCGCAGACGTCCTCCAGGACATTGCCAACGACAGCATCTCCAGAGCCGATTACACGCAGGACCCTTCAGTGACCCCCTGCTGTAACCCCTTCCAAACGGCCTGCCGCTGCCATACCGCCTAGCGGGCCGGTGTTTTGCATGAGGGGGAATGGCTGGAAATCAGACGCACGAGTTCACTTTCAAACTCTTTACAATCTTATGCTTGGGGGACACCATTTTGCACCCCCGGGTCCCCTCTCCATGCCTTCTGAGGCGCAGCTGAGCTGAGCTGGCTCTGGGGCCCTGAGTGTGGTGTAATGGAACTTCGGCGGGCTTTGGAGTTAGGTGTGGGTTCGAGCCCCAGGTTTTGAACTTGGGCAATTGTTTCATGTCAGTGGCAAATGGACTTTGAAGGCAGTTCATGAGAATGCCTTCCGTGTTACCTGACGAAGAGCGCGCACTCCATAGATCGTTTCCTTTTCCTGTTCCCAGTTTCACTATTTTTTTTTTTTTTTGTGGTACTGGGGATTGAACCCAGGGGCTTTCTACCTCTGAGCTCCAACCCCAGCCTGATTTTTTTATTCTTTATTTTGAAACAGGGTCTCACTAAGTTGCGGAGGGCCTCACTAAGTAGCTGAGGCTGGCCGTGAACCTGCACTCCTCCTGTCTCAGCCTCCCAAGTACTGGGATTGCAAGCGTGCGCCACCACGCCTGGCTTACTGGCCATTTTAGCATAGATTCATTCCAACCAGTGTGTATGGCAGAACTTCTCCGTCTTTCCCACACGTGCAGATTCTGGTGGGAGGCCTGGAGGAGGGGCTGGGAACTGACACTGCTAGCAGGCTCCCAGGGGCCGCCTGGAGCAGGGCAGGGTCTAGACTAGACCAAGTGCGGTCTTTTTCCTGGCCCCAGAGCAGAAGCATCCATAGCTAAGTCCATGACCCTGTTCTCCCCGCCCCCCACACCCTTTAAAGGTCAAATGAGTATACTGTAAAGATTTTAAGGGTTCTTCCTGCCCCCTAAGACCTCCAAGGAATAAAAGTTAAAAAAACCCTAAAAAATGCATTGCCATGATTTTATTATTAGTGTCCTAAATGGGACTCAAAGATAATATATGATTTATTCCAATCGCTGCAAAAATATTTGCCTGGTAAAATAGTCTCTCTCTCTACCTATGTACTATACAAGAAATACAATTCAAAGAGTTTTTCCTATAAGTACATTTTTTTTACACAGCATACATTTAAAAAGGATGTCCTTTTTAATATAAAATTCCGGTTATATACCAATATGGTTTGTTAGCATTTACACTGTGGTTTGAAGGTATTATAAATAGCATGATGCGGTTACAGTGTCCCCCACGCCCAGGGACAGCCAGGGCCGAGGGAGCTCGGTGCGCAGTTAACGTGTCCAGTGGCTTAGGCCGCGCAGCACCCAGGCTTCCAGTCTTCCACCTTCCATGTTTTCTCCAAAACCACCTGACAGGGGATGTCCTGATTCGTCATGACTGCTTCGATTTGCCCTTCTGATTTCCACGGCACAAGATTATCTACCGAAATCAAAACAGAACGGCCTTACTCTTTCCAGGAAGAGGCTGGCGGGCAGGCTGTGTCCCCTACAGGTCTGCGCCCAGGCGGGGCCGGCAGGGGAGGCTGGGCACTGCGGAGGTCCTCTGTCTGGCCACGGATCGACCCTCACTCACACCACAGGAAATCCACCCATTTTATGTAGGTGTAGACGAGTATGGCACAGATTCTGAAAATACTGACTATATATAAAACGTGTGTGTGTGGGGGCGTGTGTGTATTTATAAGTATATGTGCATTTTAAAAAAGGCTCATCTCACTTGTAAACACGGACTGCTAAATCACGATTAGAAAGTCAGCATATGTCCTTGGTCCCGATCGCCTTACTCTTCCTCACAAGGTCTCACGAGACACATAGGCTCGGACGTTGGCTTGTTACCGAGACAGAAGCCCCCCACCCTCCTGAACACAGCCTTTTCCAAAGCTATCAGAAACCTCAGCTTGCTTTTTTCTTTCTTTCTTCTTGGAGCAAAGTAAATTCTAAGGAGAAAAGTGACGAACTGCCCAGCAGCGTCAGCGTATTTCACAGAGATCAGTGACGCCCCTGTTGTTCAGGACCAGGCCCAGGGAGCCCCGTGTAGACCCTCAGGCAAGCCTGCGTTCCTATCTAGCAGGGAAGTGACTTTAACCAAGCTGGGACTCCAAGATCCTTATTTCGTCTCAGAAGCTTTGGGGGAATATGAGTAAAGATGTGGATTCTGGGAAAATATTTGCAGTAGACATGGTGGTTCAGAATAAAGGCAGAGAGAGGGCGTTTCTAGAACCCCTGGTTGAACATGTTTGCCATTATGGCCATGACTGAGCTGGCCATGTTGAGCCATGTGCGCAGAGATGAAGAAGCCTGCTGCTGCTCCGGTGCCCCAGGGGGAGCACTGACCCATCCTCACCATCTACCTGCTGCTGCCGAGGACAGGCTGGGTCTGATGGCTGCTGTGACGTCCAACACCTGCCCCCTTGTCCAGGGGCTGCCCGGGGCTTGCTGGGACCACATTCAGCGACCTGCACTCCCACAGGCAGGAAGCATTTGTTTTGCATTAATAAAAAAAAAAAAACTCTTGATGCAATTTAAACCAACTTTCACTCATTTGGTCCATAAGGAGACAGGCCGACTGGCTCATACCCAGCTTCCTGACAGTGCAGAGGTGAACAGGCCTCGTGACAAGTTTGAGCACTAGTTTTTAAATTAATTATCTCCAATTCGTTTTGTTTTGTTTTAACCCCAAACAAAGGCACACAAGGGACCTCTTATTTAATACAGGTTTTCTTTGGCAAGGGACTACTTCCTAATTGCCAATATCTAAATTAACCTGATTGTATAAGAGGTTGCAAGGTTTGCTCTGATTACAATTAAGAATCGAATTAATAATGTAGTGATCTTTTATAGCAGTCACAGAGTTTTTACCAAAATGACTGAAATGGAACCCAGCAAGCGTCTGGACGCTATAAACCTTGATGGAGTAGGATGGTCGCCTTGGTCCCCGCTGCGTCTGACCTGGAGTGCTCTGGCTCCTGGATGATACAACTTCAGGTAAATAACCACCAACTTTCAGGGAGACAGAAGACACTCCCTGCAGGGCTGGTTGGTGTCGGGAGAACCCAAAGGCAAAACAACTGGTGCAGGCAGCAACTGTTAGGCTAAAAGCCAGCAGGTTTTAAAAATTAACAATTAGTATTTTTAGGAACGCTCCTCTCCACCACTAAAATATAAATGTCACTTGCTGACAAGGTAGTTGGCAACCTGCCTATGACAAGCTAGAAGTGTAAATCTCAAGCTGCTATCCACAGAGCCAGTGCAGGATGTCACACATGTCCCCCAGCCATGCACAAAAGACCCATGATAGTGTTTTTTTGTTAAGCTAAATATGTTTGCTAGGTTTCCCCAAGGATCTGTGGGAGAAAGACACCTGCACGCCGTCCTCTTACAAATGGGTCTCAACTGCCCCAGAGCATGACCAGGGGACAGCGCTCTATACCCTCAGCGACTCAGTGCCCGATGGCCACTTCCTTTCTGGCTCCAGGAGGTGGCTGTCCCAGTCGTGGCTCAACACTGCTGCCATCTGCAATGATTTCCAGTTGCCTCTCTGGGATCTCGTGTTCTAACTCAAGCTTCTAAGAGGGGGCCATATTGGAAGCGTGGAGCGGCAGCAGCTAAGGAGCCCTGGAAGTCCCCCAGGGGGAGAATCTTTTCTCCAGATGCAGCTGCTGGAAGAAGCCAAGCCCAGTGCTCGGCCAGCCCTGGGGGCCCTCGGAGCTGCAGCAGAATGCCGGGAAAGCCCTGCTAACGATGCTCAGGTGAGCTTCCGCATCCCAGCTCCGGCCCTCCACATGGTGATGTCTTATGAGCTGCCAGCAGCTGCTGAGGAGGCTGGGGTCGGCCCTGCAGGAGCTGGAGGTGGGGACAGGCCAGCTCCCCACAGCTCAGCCAGCTTGGAATCCAAACACACAGCCCGCTCCACTAGCTTGTCACCTCCAGCAACAGAAAGGCTGCGAAAGCATCTTTGGAGCCTCAGGAAAATTAGACATGGGCAAAAGTTCCTAACGATGAGCAGCAAAGTCAGTGTATAGAAGCAAAGGAAGGGAGTCCAGGCCTGTGAATGTAGCGAGCCGCCCAGACTCCCCGGGTTAGTACTCGGTTGCATGACACCACAGCTAGCCTGAGGATCTGAGCGTGCGCGGTGGACACTCTACGGCCCTCTGAATTTCAGAGAAGAGGATTAGATGTTAGGGATGAACACAGGGGAAGTGGCTTCGCCTCTTGGAGGAGGTGAAGCTTCTTCCAGGCACAAGGCGGAGCTGTTCTTTTAAGGATTCCTAATGCTCACAGGGGGGAATTCATTCTCGTCATCCAGACACACTGGTCCCGCTGCAAACTCATGTTCCGGAATGACCTCTCCTTGGAGCGCCCCACCGTCCTCAGAATAACCTGGAAGCCAAGAGAGAGAAATGAACCCCGTGCCCCGGGGCAGGACCTCAGAAAACAAGAGAAATGAACCCTGTGCCCTGGGAGAGGACCTCAGAAAACAGGAGAAATGAACCCTGTGCCCCGGGGCAGGATCTCAGAAAACAGGAGAATCACAGTAGACCCCGAGGAGTCTTTGCCTTTCAACCCAAGGGCTCGCTTGAGATGGATGTAAATCCCCATTACACTTACATTCTCTGAGCCACCCTTCCACCTTGATGCCTGAAACTTTCTACCCCTTTGGAATTCTCCAAGAGTGAAAGGGTTAATACTACTTGTTAAGAAAATTAGCTGGGCGCAGTGGTGCATGCCTGTAATCACAGGACTTGGGAGGCTGAGACAGGAGGATTGCAAATTTGAAGTTAGCATGTGGTAACTTAGCGAGACCCTGTTTCAAAAGAAAAATATAATTTAAAAATGGGCTGGGGAGCAAGGTACCGTGGGGCACGCCTATAATTACAGTACTTGGGAGGTTGAGACAGGAGGATCACAGGTTTGAGGTCAGCCTCAGCAACTTAGTGAAATCCTCTGCAACTTAGACCCTGTTTCCAAATAAAAAATAAAATAGGGGGCTGGGGGTGTAGCTCAGAGGTAGAATGCCCCTGGGTTCAACCCCCAGTACCAAAAAAAGAAAATAAAAGAAAATGAACTCCTGAGCCCCTGTGCTACGCCTGTCAGGGTTAGGGACCCAAGTTTGAAGGCTGTTCCCAGGCCGCACCTGTGAGGAAGTAAACAATTCAAGGAGAGGGCTGCACCCCCATTCAGTGAAGGAAGGCGGCCCCATGGGAGAGGCTTTCTGGCCCACCTCCACTCACCCGGCACAGTGGAGGCTGCGCATGAGCTTGGTCTGGCTACCGTGGCTGCGTACGACTGAGGTAAGGAAGGTCGGAGGTCATTTTCTTTGTTCTCGTCTGTTGTTCCTGAGCCAAGCAAGCTATTTGCAGCAATTAAGAGGGAGGGAGGGAGGGAGAAAGAAAAGAAGTCACCACATATCTAGAGTACCTTCAAAAGGAATGCACAGGCGCCTACGCCTGGCTACATGAATGTAAATTACAGGCCTGCCGGCACGCTGCTCGGCCAGTCTGAAGTGGCCTTAAATTACCAGGGTTAGTCACGCAACTTCAAAATGACCCCCTTCCCTTCTACGTCATAAGCAAAGGTGGGCCCTCTGCCCTTCCCGGTACAGCCAGGCAAGGATGCTGGGACATGCCAACATGGACGGGGACCATGGAGGAGGGTGTGGTGGCCGCTCCAAGTGTACTGTCCACAGCAGGACCACAGGTTGGCCCGCACTTGTCACAGAAGTTCAGAGAGCTGTTCAGTTCGATTCTGTGAACATTTCTGAGCACTCGCTGTGTACTGGGGGCTGGGCCAGGAGGACGAGCCGAGTGCAGAAACATTCCACTGTCCAGAGAAGGACAGCACGTGGACGGTCCAGACAGCTTGACCCTAAGCAGGTGCTCGCTAGGGGTTTGCAAGCTGGACTGCCGGGGAGGAGGAAGCGAGGACACCGGAGCTGTCCCTGTGCCTGAGCAGCGACAGCCGCCGGCAGCCGGCTCGCCCGCGCCTATCTCTTGCACACCAGAATGTTCACCTGTGGGTCTTGATTAAGACGCACTCTCCTCCGTCCTGAGGGTCCAGATTGTAGATGTAAAGGTGTCCGTTGGAGGATGCGACCAGCAGCCTCGGCAGTTTCTGGATCCTAAGAGCCAAGTGAAGCATGACCTCACGTGAGTACGGTGAGCGTGGAGTGTGGTAAGGGACTGGCACTGAGTCCCCGGCCACGACACACCCCGAGCCCCCAGACCCCGAGTCCCGGCGGCCCGCCATGCCTCTGTGTTCTCACCCAGTGATCTACTTTCAGGACTGTTTCTGACCTTTGATCATGATCGTGTGGACGAGGCAAAACAAGGTGTGTAGGTGCTTGTGAAAAGCTCCTGCCAGAGCACGTGTGGGCGCTACCTACGTGGGACCTGTCTCTACCTTACGTGTGTCTCTGCCTCTGACCGTGGCAGAGGGGGGAAAGCGCACGATTGGCTCGCTGTCCTTGCTGGGTAGGTTTATGACATTTTAAAAATGTGCCACTTTTTGGGGGGGTACTGGGGATTGAACCCTGGGGCTTTCTACTTCTGAGCTACACCCACAGCCCTATTTTATTTTTAATTTTGAAACCGGGTCTTGCTAAGTTGCTGGGGCTGGCCTTGGAATTGTGATCCTCCTGTCTCAGGCTCTAGAGTACTGTGATTACAGGCATGCACCACCGTGCCCGGCTAATGTGCCAGTTCTTTAATAAACTCCCATAAAGCCAGGCATGGTGGCGCATGCTTGTAATCCCAGTACTTGGGAGGCTGAGACAGGAGGATCGCAGGTTCGCGGCCAGCCTCAGTTACTTAGAGAAGCCCTCTGAAACTTAGTGAGACCCTGTTTCAAAATAAAGAATAAAAAATAGGGCTCGGGGTATAGCTCAGAGGTAGAATGCCCCTGGGTTCAATCCCCAGTACCGCAATATATATATATATATATATACACACATATATATATATATATATGTATATATATATAAATAAATAAAAATTAAAAAGATGTCTTAACTAAGACACCTACCATCCCCCGAGGTGTCTGAACCTAGACCATGGAACTTGAGGCTTTTTACCTAATTCCATAAAGATAGAGATTGTTCTCAAGATGGTCAATATAACAAGAAAGTTACTATTCCCATGCCGGCTTCCAGCGGGCCTCTGGGAGTCCACGTTAAGATCAGAGAGGCAGAGCAGCGGCTTGGTTCTGCTCACCCTTCTTTTGGGCCATCTCGTCTTTCTTTTCGTGTCTGGGGGAGCCTGTGCTGCAGGCCAGGGCATTTGCAGGTGTGTTTGTCTAGGGCGGGTGACAGCGTACGTACGTGGAGAGGGTGCAGATGTTCCTCTGCCCAGAGAAGTTCAAGCGTCCGGTGGCAAAAGCCCGGTCTTGGTTCATCATGTCTGACACCTGGGCGGGGAGGTAGTTGGTGGCAGCCATGAACACCTTTCCCATGTAGCCACTCCAGCTGGAAGGCTCCTCGGGGCGGCTAGGGAGCAAGGCAGAGAGAGGCAGGGATGGGACGGGGCCGCAGGTGCCAGCCTCCGTCCAGGAAGCTCACACCCAGGCGCCTCAGCCGCGCTCACCGCGACCGGCAGACGCTGTGCCTTCACGTAATGTTCTACCCACTGAGACACATTGTTCCGGCACTAAGAGGACAGCGTCAAGGGCCTGACTGTCCTTCGGAAAAGCCATTGTCCAGCTGTTAAAAGGTTCCCCGTGCTACTGCCTTCTTACATTAAAACAGACTATCTGATGATTAGTCTGATTTTAGGATTTCCAAAAGAGGGCCAGGGTAGAGAGTGAGATTGAATCGATATCTGGACCCTGTAAAATGAGCTCAGCCTGTGCGGGGCTTGGGGAAGAACAGACAGACCTCAGCGTGGAGCCTTGGGAGCCAGACTGAGTGGGCAGCTTGATTGCTGCCCCGGGCCACCTGGTACCCAGCACTCCCAACGCCAAGATAACCCACAGGGACCCGGGAGGTCCCCTGCGGTCATCGACCTTCATCCCGAGGCCTCCACCAGACAAAGGGGGTGACCGCTCTGGCGGTGAGGGTCACCCCCACCTGTGTCCTCAAGTGGGCAGCACGTCAGGGACCAGGGCTGCTACGTGTGTTCCCAGGAGCGGCCGCTGTGAGGCCACCTGTCTATGGGACCAGACGCTCAGGGCTCACCTCTCAGTGTCACCAACTGGCTCGGTGGCCTCTGAACAAACCTGTCTGGGCGCTGATGTTCCCAACTGGAAGTGACCCTTTTAGACACACCCGCACAGATGACCCTGGAGCCATATACTCCAGGTTGGGATTTACAAAGAGAAATGACATCCAGACCCTATATTCAAAGTGGAGATGGAGCCGGGCGTGGTGGTGCACGCTTGTAATCCCAGTACTTGCGAGGCTGAGACAGGAGGATTGCAGGTTTGTGGCCAGCCTCAGCTACTTAGTGAGGCCCTCCGCAACTTAGTGAGACCCTGTTTCAAAATAAAGAATAAAAAATAGGGCTGGAGGTGTAGCTGGGAGGTAGAATGCCCCTGGGTTCAATCCCCAAGTGGAGATGCAGCACAGATGTATATTAAAAACAAAAACAAAACCTGAGCAGTTATGTATGGGCCAGGTAAATGGTACAGGCGGGAGCCACTCCAGGTCCACAGAGGAGGCAAAGGGGGACGAGGGTCCTCGGTCTCCACGTTCTGGAGCCCCTCCTGGTAGGCGTGCTGGGAGGACTAACGAGGTGCAGCACAGAGTCTGGCTCACGGCGTGTGGGGTTTGAGATGGTGTCTCTGAGGCTGGGGGGTCTGAGAGGTCCTGGGTGGTAGCCGCTGGGCTCTGCAGGCAAGGGAGGAGCGGGGTGGGACTTTCTTCCCAAGATCACAGGGAGAAGGAGGAGCATTTTTAGAAGATTAATCCGGCAAGAAGATACAGGATGGATTAGTCAAAAGAGACTGGGATGAGTGAGACCAGATATAAGTATAATGAAGTTCCAGATGTGGAAAAGGGCAGTGGCCGGCGAGGTGGCTACAGCAACGAGAGCCACATCGTCCGGGACGTACCAACACTCACCAGAGGCTGCGGGCGGGGGCATTCAGGAGACTCAGGCTCTGCCCCTGTCACCTGTGGCTGCTGACAGAGCAGGAGGGCTGGGAGAGGGGATGGGCTTCCTAGCCTATGTGCCAGCGACAGACCCGGGAGCAGACAGGGCAGAAGCTGCAGCTTGGGCTTGCTCGCTCCTGGAACCTCAGGGGTGAAAGCCATCCTAACGGTCAGCCACCTCTGGGGAAGGAGGCCCCACCAACTGCCAGGAAAGTGACAGAAAAGTCTAGAAAGTAGATGTCATCTTTGGGGAAAGAGTGCATAGTAAGGGTTTCAGGGCTCAGGAAGCTTCGGGATGCAGCCCCACGGGGACAGGAGTCGGACGGGCTCCGGGAGACTGAGGAGTGGGAAGGCGCAGCTCGTTGTTCCCAACACCAACGGGGACATGGCATCGGGGAACAGGCTTCGCAAGTATTTACTGCCCAGGGAAAGGCAGGATCTCAACAGAAGCCCTGTCACCACTGGGTGACGTGGTTGCTGTGCCCTGGTGTGGAGTTTCAGAGGGGGAGGGAGGGACAGAGGCTGGGGACCATGTCATACTGCAGTGCTCTAATATATACGTGACAGAGGCCGGTACCACCTCGTACCACACACCTACGCGACAGAGGCCGGTACCACCTCGTACCGCACACCTACGCGACAGAGGCCGGTGCCACCTCGTACCGCACACCTACGCGACAGAGGCCGGTGCCACCTCGTACCGCACACCTACGCGACAGAGGCCGGGA
>PVJS01042447.1:0-17512 GCA_004027185.1 Glis glis | reverse complement strand
GGGGGGGTGCGCGCGGGGGTGCGCGCGGGGGGGGTGCGCGGGGGCGCGCGGGGTGCGCGGAGCCGGGAGAGCGCATCCCCGAGCGGCCTCCTCCCCTGCTCCTCCGACCTGCGGGAGGGGGCTCGCTGGGCTCCGCGGGTCCCCCCGGGACTCCCCCAGCTCTGGCAGGGCCTTTGCCACCACGCCCGGCTTATCTTTTTGTTTTGAAACAGAGTCTCAGTAAGTTGCTGAGGGCCTCTCTAAATTGCTGGGGCTGGCCTCAAACTTGCAATCCTGCCATTTCAGCCTCCCAAGTACTGGGATTACTGGCCTGACTCTTTTAACTATAATTCCCCCACACACACACACACACACACACATACATACACACACACACACACACACACACACACACACACACACACTTTATTTGTTGAAGATACTGAGCCATTTGTCTTGTAGAGGTTTCCAAATTCTAAGCCAGTCCCTTCCCAATGGTGTCATTTACCATGTTTCTGTTCTCTTGTATTTCCTATAAATTGGCAGATTGGTCAAAAGGCTTAGTCAGAGCTGGTGTGGCGGTGCATACCTATAATCCCAGCCATCTGGAGGCTGAGGCAGGAGGATCACAAGCTCAAGGCCAGCCTGGGCAATTTAGTGAGACCCTGCCTCAAAATGAAGAATAAAAAGGACTGGGATACAGCTCAGTGGTCGAGCCCCTTCTGGGTTCAACCCCCAGTACTGCAAAAAGAAGTGGGGGAGAAAAAGAAAGAAAGAAACCAGGTTTGGTGGCACACGCCTGAAATCCCAGTATTTGGGAGGCTGAGACAGGAGGATCACAGCTTCAAGGCCAGCCTCAGCAACTTAGCTGAGAGCCTATTTCAAAATATAAAATATAAAAAGGGCTGTAGCTCAGAGGAAAAGTGCCCCTGGATTCAATCTCCAGTACAAAGAAAAAAAGGAAGAATAAGTTTGAATGGTTTTGTATGGTATAATGATCTATCAGAGGAAGAAAGTTTTAATATAAGACCCCCAAAGGAAGGGAGGGCTGGATTGTTTTTCAGACCCCTGGATTGTTTTTAAGGTCCCCATAACTCAGGGACCTCTGACCTGCCCCATCCCCCAGTACTTGTGTACCCATCTTCCTGAGTCCAGGCCTGGCTCTGCCACTCCACCCATGTGACCCTGTGCAAATCACTAAATGTCTCTGACCCTCAATTTCCTCATCTGTGAATGATACTTTTTCATAGGACTACTTCAAAATGAGCGGTCCCCAGCACACAGTGGGTGCCCCAGTATGGAGGTGATGACTGTCCTCTTGCTCTCCACCTGCCATCTGTACTAGCCCATTTCAACATCATTACGGCCATATGGAGCAAATGCTACTACCTCGAAATTCCGTTTTACAGAGGAAGCAAGTGAGACTCAGAGAGGTTAATAGTTTGCCTGGGGGCACACAGTAAGCATTGAGCGAGGCCTCTAAAAGTGACTGTCTCCAAAGGCAAACTCAGTGGTCCTCATGGCACTGCACCCCATGCCCTGGGGAGGCCGCGGACACCACAGGTCAGGTCCAAAGATATCCCTCCGGACAGAAACCAGGTCAGACCGCTGGGACACCGCGACTCTACGGGACGACTTTCGCCAAAAAAGAAAAGCGATTTTTGGAAAAGCCTCAGAAAACAGTGCAAGCATGCAC
This sequence comes from Glis glis, assembly GCA_004027185.1. Lineage (NCBI taxonomy): Eukaryota > Metazoa > Chordata > Mammalia > Rodentia > Gliridae > Glis > Glis glis. Next base: position 15,837 of record PVJS01042447.1, on the reverse strand, counting down.
CGGGCGCGGAGGACCCAGACCAGAAAGGCTGGCAGCACATCCGAGCCCCGCTGATGCGCTGAGCCTGCTCCCCAACTCCGCGGGGAGGGGGCGGAGCCCGAGGGCCGGCTGCAGTCCCGGTTGCCGACACGCGGGGGAGCCAGAGCCGGCGAAGAGCCGCGGTCCCTAATCCCGTAATTTCCACAGGTGTGCGCACGCTGATCTAACTCAGGACAGAGGGGCGCAAAAAAGAGGCGAGAGGAGAGGATATAGTCTAACCTGAGCCACGTGGCTGGATCCGCCGGTGAAAGAGGAGGCTCTGCGCGGAGAAGTGGGGTGTCTACTCGCTCTGAGTCTCCCCAACTGGCTCCATCCCCTCAGGCTTCCTGCTGTGCTGTTTAATGAGGCTTTCCTCCAAATTGTGGGGAGAATACCTGAATGTCAGGCTAAGGACTTGCACCTGGGGGTCGGGTGAGGCAGGAACAGGCCTGGCAATGAGGATTAAGTCAATGTAGGATTAACTGCCGTTGGCTTCCCAAACCCTCCCTTTCCCCTTCTCCAAGGACCTCCTAGGGAGCCCCAGGTCTTTCTAATGAGGGATAAGACAGAATAACTTCATTCACAAAGAAAGTTTGGGGAATACTATGAATCCCTGTCTCAAAATAAAATATAAATCCCAGTATTTGGGAGGCTGAGACAGGAGGATCGCAGGTTCGTAGCCGGTCTCAGCGATTTAGCGAGACCCTCTACAACTTAGTGAGACCCTGTTTCAAAATAAAAAAGCCGGACGTGGTGGCACATGCTTGTAATCCCAGTACCTGGGAGGCTGAGACAGGAGGATCACAGGTTCTCGGCCAACCTTAGTTACTTAGTGAGGCCCTCCGCAACTTAGTGAGACCCTGTTTCAAAATAAAAGAATAAAAAATAGGGCTGGGGGTGTAGCTCAGAGGTAGAATGCCCCTGGGTTCAATCCCCAGCACCACAAAAATAAATTAATAAATAAAAATAAAAAGTAAAATAGGGCTGAGGATGTAACTCAGAGATAGAATGTCCCTGGGTTCAATCCCTAGTACCACAAAATTAATTAATTAATTAAATATAAAAAGGACTTGGAGTATAGCTCAGTAGTAGAGCCCCTGCTAGCCCAGGATTCAATGCCCAGTATTGGGGTGGGGGGAGCTGGGAGGCTGGAGTTGGTCAAGACCTTCATCATACAGGCCTCAGTTTTCTCATCTGAGGTAGAGATAATAATATTATGCAATGCCAGGAGAATGCCCTTTGTGAAAATTGAATGAGTCCGTGTTCCAGAAAGTTCTCTATAACCAGTACAAAGCCTAGGCAGGAAAGCTCCTCTGTGGAGGCCTCCCTGAAACCCACGAAGCAGCTCTTCCCCGGGTTCTCCCAGTCTTTGGGCCAGCCCTGGCTGCTGCAGGTAACTGTTTTCCAGCCCTCGCTGCCGCCCCTCCCCCCAGCACCTATCCCCACCGAATCCTTGCCAGACTGTGAACTTTTCAAGGCAGAGGTGGTGGCTGATTCATCCCTGCACTCATTCCAAAATACAGCCCAATAAGACTTGGTAAAATTATACTAAAGTTCATCTAAGACAAAATAAATAAACCTGTAAAAACAGACAGCAAAGTTAGGAAAACAAAGAGCCGCGGAAGGGGAAACGGGAAGAGATGCTGAAACAGTTTGACGGTAGCTATCAGAAGTCTCTTAAATGTACATACCCTTTATGCCAACAACTCCATCTCTAAGAAGCTCTACTACAGAAACAATCGCAGTAATTGAACAAAGATAAATGTGCAAGGCTATCTGCTGCAGTATTTCTTGTAACTGTAGCAAAGAACTGGAAACGACCCAAAGGTCTATCAATAGGGGATGGCGAAATAAATTGTGGCACAGTCGAACAATGCAATGCTGAGCAGTTGTTAAAAAAAAGGAGTGGTTCTGTGTGTGCTGAGGTAGGAAGACTCCCTAAGAGATAGCAAGAGGCAGAACAGTAAGTACAGCAAGAGCTCATTTATTTAAACGTTTTTCTACCACTGCCTTCAAGCCTTTATTTGTCAACTGAATCCTTCCCTGTCCTGGAATAACGATCTGGAAGATACTTTTTTTTTTTCTTTAGATGCTGGGGACTGAACCCAAGGCCTTGCAATTGCTAGGCATGTGCTCTACCATGAGCTGCACCACCAGCACATGTTATACATTTCTTTAATGAGTAAGGGTAAGCACTTTTTCATGTATCCACTGTTTTAAAATTTTCTTTCCTAGCCAGGTATGCTGGTGCACACCTGTAATCGTAGTACTTGGGAGGCTGAGACAGGAGGATCATAGGTTCGAGGCCAGCCTCAGCAATTTAGCAAGACCCTCAGCAACTCAGTGAGATCCTGTTTCAAAATAAAAAAAAAAAAGTAAAAAGGGCTGGGGATGTAGTTCAAAGGTAGAATGGCTGAGTTCAGTCTCCAGTACCCCACCCTCCTTATATTCATGGCCCATATTTAAATTTGGTTGCCCTTTTTTCAAATATTAACTTGTAAGATTAAAGGAGATTAGTCCTTTATCTGATATTACATTGCAAATAGTTTTCTACAGCATGTGGCCTCCTTTTTCTTTTTTCTTTCTTTTTTTTTTTTTTTGTATTGGGGATTGAAACCAGGGGTGTTCTACTACTGAATTACATCCTGAGCCCTTTATATTTTCTATTTCATCTTATTTGGTACTGGGGGAATGAACCCAGGGGCATTCTACCTCCAAGCTACACCCCCAGCCCTATTTTATTTTTTGTTTAGCAACAGAGTCTCAAGCCAGCCGTGGTGGAGCACGCTTATAATGCTATAGTACTTGGGAGGATCGCAGGTTCGAGGACAGCCTCAGCAAGTAGTGAGACTTGGATCAACCTAGTGAGACCCTGTTTCAAACTAAACATAAAATAGGACTGGGGGTGTAGCTCAGAGGTAGAATGCCCCTGGGCTCAATCCCTAGTACCACACACACACACAAAAGAAACAGGGTCTCACTAAGTTGCTAAGTGCCTTGCTAAATTGCTGAGGTTTACCTTAAAACTTCAATCCTCTTGTCTCAGCCTCCCAAGTACTGGGATTATAGGTGTGCACTACCATGCCCAACTTATATTTTTTTTTATTTTGAGACAGAGTCTCACTAAATTGCCCAGGCTGGCCTCGAACCTGTGATCCTCCTGCCTCAGCCTCCCGAGTAGCCAGGGTTTCAGGCATGTGCCATTATACCTGGCTCTGAATTTGTTTTTTTAATAATTTTCTTGATTCAGGTTTCTCGTTTTTACATGTTCAAATTATCTTGTACTCTAAAGCCTCCACGTTTTGTGGGGTGTGTTTCTTTCCTTTTTCAGAATTCTCCTGCTAGTCTCAAATGTTTATTTTTCCAGATGAAGATTAATCTTTCCAAGGCTCCCTCCCCAAATCCCATTGGTGTTTGGATTTACAGATCCGCTGGAGGAACTGCCCAACCTCGCCGCAGGGGTCTTCGGGAGTCTTCTCTCCCAGAGGCCGCAGAGGCTCAGGGAGAGGGGCAGTGCCGACCCAGGGAGGCCCCAGCATCCTGGGCACCTGTGGGGCAAGGAGCTCAAGAATGAGCTAGGGCAGTGCTGGGGCAGCCAGGACCCTGCGCCGTGCCCTGGGGACCTGAGGCCTGGCCGGGGAGGCCTAGAGCACAGCCCGAGCCTGCAGCCCCTGGGTTCCCTCTGCAGGGTGAGGCCGGGACTCCTTCATGCAGGCAGTCCTTGGAGTCCCAGGACAGAGCCAGATGTGCCCTCAAAGAGCTGATTCATGAGGTAGGGGACTGCACAGAGCGGAGCCTTGTTTGAGAGATCAAGCACAGTGACGCCTTTGAGGAAAATCCTACTGGTCTAAACGTCACAGCCTTGGGGAGAGGCCGGGACCTGCTGCAGGAACCGCAGGCTCAGGAGGCTGCTGTGGGCACGGCCGCGCACGCCCCCCTTCTGCCTGGCCCTGCTCTGCCAGCTCCTCTCCAACCTGAGAGCCCCGCATGGCTCCCCTTCCCCATGTGGGGCTCACGCCAGCCCCAAAGGCTTTCCCTGAGGTGCAATCCATTTGCCCAGGATTATTGATTGAGTGCCTACGATGTGCCAGTTAGTGTTCTAAGTCCTAGGGATACAGCAGAGAATAAGAGACCAAATGTCCTGCCCTCCTGGAGCTTATACACATCAGCTGTACAAATTACCTTCAAAAATATGTACATATGTTAGAAGGCCAGTGCCACAGGGAAAACAGAGAAGGTAAGAGGACCCAGGAGTCAGGGTGCGGCCCCAAGAAGGCAGCCGTGCTGGGGAGCTCCCACCTGCCCCCCAGATCCCAGGGAAGGCTCACCTGAAGGCGGCATCCTGGCTGTGGCGGGGTTTAGTCAAGGGAGAGAGCCCAGATCGAGAGGGAGGGGTGTGTCTCCAGCCCCTCAGCAGAACCACGGCTCCTAGCAGGTGGCCTCTCCCACTACTCTGTCTTTCCTGGTTCCAGCAGCCTCATCCCCCAAGGCCTGGGAGCTCAGGGTCAAGCTCTCCCTTGGGGTTTCCTTACCTCCCATCCTCACCTTTGTGACTAGTCCTCAAATAATCCTAATCTAGCCGGGCGTGGTTGCGCATGCTTGTAATCCCAGTACTTGGGAGGCTGAGACCGGAGGATCCGGGTTTGCGGCCAGCCTCAGCTACTTAGTGAGGCCCTCCGCAACTCAGTGAGACCCTGTTTCAAAATAAAGAATAAAAAAATAGGGCCGGGGGTGTAGCTCGGAGATAGAATGCTCCTGGGTTCAATCCCCGGTACCACAAAAAAAAAAAAAAAATCCTAATCTGAGTGCTGCATTCTGCTGGGATGCTGAGAATTACAGCAGGCTGCAAGGCAGGAGGGTCATCGCGTGCGTCAGATGGGGGAAGAGTGTGTTCTGGGCACTGGGATCTGCCGGTGCAAAGGCCAGGAGGTGGGCGCGTGTGTCTGACCCGTTGGAAGAAAACCAAGAAAGCCCAGTGGCTGGTGTGGAATAAGGGATTGGGTCGGGAGAGGAAACAGCATCAAAGGCATGTCTGTTGAAGCAGGGTATGGTGGCGCATGCCTATAACTTCAGTATCTGGGAGACTGAGACAGGAGGATTGCAGGTTCGGGGCCAGCCTCAGCAACTTAGCGAGACCTTGTTTCAAAACAAGAATTTTTTAAAAAGGGCTGGGGGTGAAACTCAGAGGTAGAAAGTCTCCGGATTCAATTCCCAATACAACACACACACACACACACACATACACACAAGTACACGAGGTGTGTGTTGGGAGGATGGGTTGAGAAAAGACCATGCAGACAAGGGTAGAAACAGGGAGGCAGGTGAAGGGGCGCTTCTGCATCCCAGGAGAGAGGGTGACGGCTCCGAGGGCAGTGGAGAAGGATAAGAGGCTGGTGTCGGGGTAGAACCGACAGGATTTGCTGTGGGGTGTGGGAGAGAGGAGACAGGGCGGCTTCAAGGTTTATGGTCTGTTGGATTTAGCAGGGCTGGAGGTTTGGGGTGGAGTCCCTGCATCCTGTGTCCCTCTGGGGGATGTGTACACATGTCCAGTATCCAGGGCTGCACTGCAGACCCCTCTCCTCTGGCAGGCCTAGAGGTCAGCCAGCATCTTGTCAGGGGGAGTCCTCATGCAATCACAACCCCCTGGGGCACTGGGAAGGGAGGCTCTGCCTGATCCCCAGAGGAGCCGAGTAAGCTGACTGTTCCTGTGCCAGGGTCCTGCTCTCTGGGCCCCCCAGACCCTTGCTCTTCAGCCCGGCCTGTGGCTCAGCCTCCTCTTCCACAGTTCGCTCTCTGGCTTCCTCTCTGGCTCCAACCATGTGTGCCACCCATGGGTCTTGCGTGAAGACGCCCTGAGAGGCAGCCCAGCCTCCCCCCTCAGGGCCCTTGGAGCCCTCACCCGTCCTGTGGGGCGAGGTCTTTCAGAATCCTGGTCTGGAAGGCCTCCTCCCACAGCATCCTGTGGGGGCCTCTGGCTGCACTCCCGCTGCGGAGACCCTGAATTCAGGCCATGAGATCCTTCCGGGCCGCCTGGCCCAGGCCTCCATTGATAACATGCTTTCCCTGAGCTGGCTCTGTGCTTGGCTCTCCACAGGCCTCTCCAGGACACAGGGCTGCTATTAAAAGGGGGCTTTAGCCGGGTGCAGTGGCACACGCCTGTAATCCCAGTATGTGGGAGGCTGAGACAGGAGGATCGCAAGTTCAAAGCCAGCCTTGACAACTTCTCGAGGCTCTCAGTAACTTAGTGAGATCCTGTTTCAAATTTAAAAAAAAATATGACTAAGGGTATAGCCCAGAGGTAGAACGTCCCTGGGTTCCATCCCCAGTACCACAAAAAAGGGGAGGCTCTAGCTGGGCATGATGGTACATGCCTGTAATCCTGGTACTTGAGAGCCTGAGACAGGAGGATCGCAGGTTCGAGGCAGCCTTGGCAACTTAGCAAGACCCTGTTTCAAAAAATAAATTAGCTAGGCATGGGGGCCCATACCTATCATCCCAGTACTTGGGAGGATGAGACAGGAAGATCACAGACTCAAGACTAGCCTCAGCAACTTAGGGAGACTCTGTTTCAAAATAAAAAATAAAAGCCGGGTGTGATGGCGCACGCTTGTAATCCCAGTACTTTGGAAGGCGGAGACCGGAGGATCTGGGTTCACGGCCAGCCTCAGCTAGCTCTCTCTCTCTCTCTCTCTCTCTCTCCCTCTCCCCTCCCTCCCTTCCTCTCTCTCTCCCCCCCCCCCCCCCCCCCTCTCTCTCTCTCTCTCTCTCCCTCCCTCCCTCTACCTAGTGAGGCCCTCCGCAACTTCGCAACTTCATAAGACCCGGTTTCAAAATAAAGTATAAAAAAATAGGGCCAGGGGTGTAGCGCGGAGGTAGAATGCCCCTGCGTTCAATCCCCGTACCGCAAAAAAAAAAAATAATAAAATAAATAAATAAAAAATAAAATTGGGTTGGGGGTGTAGCTCAGAGATAGAAAGCCCCCCGAGTGTTTGTTTGTTTGTTTGGGTTTTCTGTGTGTGTGTGTGTGTGTGTGTGTGTGTGTGTGTGTGTGTGGTACTGGGGATGAAACCCAGGAGCCTTATACCTCCCGGCTACACCCCTGGACCTATTTTATTTTTTATTTGGAAACAGGGTCTCGCAAAGCTGCTAAAAACCTCACTAAGTAGCTGAGGCTGGCCGCGAACCTGCGATCCTCCTGTCTCAGCCTCCCAAGTACTGGGATTACAAGTGTGCGCCACCACGCCTAGCTGGACGCCCCTGAGTTTAATCCCCAGTACCGCAAAAATAAATACATACATATATACATACATACATACATACATACATATTAATTTATTGATTGATTAGAAAGGGCTGGGAGTGTAGCTCACAGGTAGAATGCCCCTGAGTTTCATCTCCAGTACCAAAAAAAAAAAAGTGGGCTCTGGGTATAAGCTGCCATTCATCTGCATGTGACTTGGGCTAGCCACCTAACTTCTCCAAGCCTTCACATCCTCATCTGACCTCATGGAGTCCATTGCCCATTGGAGATCCTTCTAAGTTTCTGAATAAATTACTGCAAGCCAGGTGCAGTGGTGCATGCCTGTGATGCCAGTACTTGGGAGGCTGAGACAGAGGATTGCAGGTTCGAGGCCAGTGTACTGTAACTTATTGAGACCCTGTTTGTTTTTGTGTGTGTGTTTGTGGCACTGGGGATTGAACCCTGGGCAGTCTACCTCTAAGCTACACCCCCAGCCCTATTTTGTTTTTTAAACAGGGTCTCACTAAGTTGCAGAGGGCCTCACTAAATTGCTAAGTCTGGCAGCAAACCTGTGGTCCTCCAGTCTCAGCCTCCCATGTACTGGGATTACAGGTATGCACCACCACACCTGGCACAATCTGAAAGTTTAAAGACAAGTTTCAAGCCAGGCATGGTGGCACACGCTTGTAATCCCAGTACTTGGGAGGCTGAGACAGGAGAATTGAAGGTTCACGGCCAGCCTCAGCTACTTAGTGAGGCCCTTGACAACTGTTTCAAAATAAAGAATAAAAAAAAAATAGGACTAGGGGTATAGCTCAGAGGTAGAATGCCCCTGGGTTTAATCCCCAGTACCGCAAAAAAAAGGACAAGTTTCAAACATTCTGTCCCATTGTTTAAGATGGTATCAAGTACCCTGAAGAATCCAATACTGAGGCAACTAAATGACCTCAGGTCTCAAAAATTTATGTTCCTTTTTTTTTTTTTTTTTTGCGGTACTAGGGATTGAACACAGGGATGTTCTACCTCCGTGCTACGCCCCCGGCCCTATTTTTTTTTATACTTTATTTTGAAACCGGGTCTCACGAAGTTGCCGAGGGCCTCACTAAGTAGAGAGAGAGAGAGAGAGAGAGACAGGGAGAGAGAGAGAGAGAGAGGGAGACAGGGAGAGAGAGAGAGAGTGCGCGCCTGCGCGTGCACGAGCTGAGGCTGGCCGCGAACCCGGATCCTCCGGTCTCCGCCTCCCAAAGTACTGGGATTACAAGCGTGCGCCACCACGCCCGGCGTAAATTTATGTTCCTTTACACGTCCTAAGTGTAACTTGGGAAAATGGAGTCCCCATGATGCTAGGCATACAAGTGCCAGCTGCCCCCAGCCATGGGAGCGGCACTTGTACCACAAAGGCCAACGGTCACCCCCTCTGGGGCTGTAAAGGGCTTGAGCAAGTGCCCCCCTTTCCAGCCAGGGTCCAAACCCCAGTGCTGGGTCCTTCAGGGGCTGGAGGGGCCTGACGATCCCCCAAGAAAACAGGCTTGTCTCACATGCTTCTTGTCAGTATGAAGGGCAAAACCTGGTCTAGGTGACCCCAAGGTCGCAGCCAGGGAGTGTGTGCCCAGGGCTGCTGGCCTCAGATGCGGGAGCCTCGTGTCCTGCTGCGGATCTGCCTTCACACTCACGCTGCCCCGGCTTTTGGTTTCGGTTTCTGTGCAGAAATGAGTCCTACCCTTCCCTCCTGGCCTCTGCGCCTGCCTCCTTCCCCCCGCCTCCTTCCTTCCTTCCCTCTCCCACCCAGTGGGAAATAGACCCCTGGTCCCCTGGTCTGTGGGAGGGAGGAGGAGAGAGGGGATAGAGAAGCGAGGTGAGTTGCCATAGCCCTCACCCTGGAGCGGGGCTCAAGAGGATTCTTTTGTTGATGGGTGATGGTGGGGACCCCCCCAAGGTGGTCTAGAAGGGCTGTGTGACCTGAGCAGGTCCCCTGAGTGTGCCCTCACACTCTCTCGCTCTCTCTCTTTTTATACTGTGGATTGAACACAGGGGCATTCTACCTCTGAGCTATACTCCCCGCCCTTTTATTTTTTATTTTGAAACCCTTTCTTGCTGAGTAGCTGAGGGCTCGCTAAGTTGCTGAGGCTGGCTGTGAACCTGTGATCCTCCTGTCTCAGCCTCCCAAGTACTGGGATTACAGGGGTGCGCCACCACATTTGGCTCCCCTAACCTCTGGAATCCTGTTTCCTCCCCTCTGAAGACTCCCCTGCAGGGCCTGTGAGGATCCAGGGAAGGAGTACTGTCTTCAAGCCAGGCTTGGTGATGCACACCTGTAATCCCAGTACTTGGGAGGCTGAGACAGGAGGATCACAGGTTCACAACCAGCATCAGCAACTTAGTGAGACTCTTGCTTCAAAATAAAAAGGGGTTGGGGGTGTAACTCAGAGGTTGAATGCCCTGCCTGCAGAGGAGCTGAGGAGGCCTTGGAGAAACCTAAGGACAGGGCCTGAGGCCTGGGGGGCAGGGCCTGTGGAGCACTGCAGCCAGAGCCAGGCAGATCCAGAGCAGGAGCCCACGGGGACTCCTGTGGGCCTGATGGGCCCCACACCTCTCCTCCTCCCCTCTCTCTGCAGGACACACTTCCAGGAGGCCACCCAGGCCTCCCCAGCTCCCGAGGGCCCACCCCCGGCTCAGCGTGCCAGCCCTCCCAGCCCCAGCCTGTCCCTCCCCGGCCACACCTCCACGCCTTTGCCCATGCCAGTTTCTTCTGTCACATGCTCTTCCTCTGTCCCCTCCTCAAGAAACCTAAATCCTGTGTATTGTTTGGGGCCCAGCTCAGATGTCACCTTCTCTGGGAAGTGTCCCCTGTCATTCCAGTAAAGAAAAGAATCACTCTTCCTGTTGACTCCTCGCCTTGTCCCTAACATGGAGACAAACCACCTACCTTGCAGGGTGGGGGTGGAAGAATTCAACAAAAGGGGACGTGGAAAGCCTCCAAGCACAGTGTGTGCTCTTCCTAAGTGCCCGCAAATTCCCACCAGCCTCACTGCCGTGCAGGGTCAGGCAGCGCTTCCGCCCGGGTCCAGCTCCTTCCAGAGGGCAGGCTGGGCTCATTAAAGATCTACCACAGCTGGGCGTGGTGGCACACGCTTGTAATCTCAGTGCTTGGGAGGCTGAGATAGGAGGATTGCAGGTTCGAGGCCAGCCTCAGCAAGTAGTGAGAGTCTCATCAACCTAGCAAGACCCTGTTTCAAAATAAAAATAAAATAGGACTGGGGGTGTAGCTCAGAGGTAGAATGCCCCTGGGTTCAATCCCCAGTACCACGAAAAAAATATAAAATAAATAAATAAAACAAAGATCAACCACGCCAGGCATGATGGCACACACTTGTAATCCCAGTACTTGGGAGGCTGAGACAGGAGAATGGCAGGTTCGCAGCCAGCCTCAGCTACTTAGTGAGGCCCTCCGCAACTTAGTAAGACCCTGTTTCAAAATAAAGAATAAAAAATAGGACTGGGGGTGTAACTCAGAGGTAGAATGCTTCTGGGTCCAATCCCCAGTACCCTCCCCCCAAAAATCAACCATAGCCAGGCAAAGTGGTGTGCACCTGCAGTCCTGGTACTTGGGAGGCTAAGACAGGAGGATTGCAGGTTCGCTGCCAGCCTCAACAACTTAGTGAGACCCTGTTTCAAAATAAAAAATAACCCAGTATTGGGAGGCTGAGATAGGAGGATCCGGGTTCGCGGCCAGCCTCAGCTATTTAGTGAGGCCCTCCTCAACTTAGTGAGACCCTGTTTCAAAATAAAGAATAAAAAAATAGGGCTGGGGGTGTAGCTTGGAGGTAAAATGCCCCTGGTTTCAATCCCCAGTACCACTAAATAAATAAATAAATAAATAATAATAAAGCACTGTGGGTGTAGCTCAGAGGTAGAATGCCCCTGGTTCAATCCCCAGTATACAGTACCAAAAAAATAAAAATTGATTGTAATTAGTAGTCTGTGAGCTCAGTGACTAACCTGTCCTCCCTGGAGCAGGTTGTCAGCCTGTAACCAGGAGTCACTTCTAGGGATAGGCCTAATTTCTGCACATGGCCCTGTGGCAGCCTGTGCAGCTGGCCACCAACCGATGACTCACATCAACTCCCCACCCTTCCCCTCCAGGAAGAGGCCCTGTGAGAATTGCAATCCTACATAAAAATAGCTTTGCTTCACAGATACACGAAGGCGGCCTTCCCACCCAGGGAAGAGGAAGGCCGCTCCTTGCTTGGTTCCCCCTGGCTGCAGCTCTCTCCTCTCCAGAGCGCCTCTGGGCGGGGCTTACCACTTCTCTGCACGGCCCTATCAGCTGCTCCCTCCCTGCGTGGGCCTGAAGGCTCTTTGCTGCTTTGCACATTTTGTTTTTTTAATTTGTCCCTCGCACCAAAGATGTGAGGCAGCTGAGGTTATTGCACCCATTTTGCAGATGCGGAAACCCAGGCCAACAGAGGGGCGATGATTTGCCTAAGATCACACAGCAGGCTCAAGTTAGAGCTAAATTGTGGGCCCTCACTCCTCCTACGGTGCTTTTCTTTTCTTTTTTCTTTCTTTTTTTTTTTTTTTGTCCCAGGGACGCTCTACCAATGAGTGACACCCCCAACCAGTTTTGTATTTTATTTTGAGACAGAGTCTCGCTATGTTACCCAGGCTAGACTTGAACTTGCAGTCCTCATGCCTCAGCCTCCTGAGTCACTGGGCTCTCAGGCGTGTGCCACCATGCCCAGCTACAGTGCTCTTTCTGTACCAGCTATGCCTCCTCCTTGGAGGATGCTGCAGTCACAGCCAAAGCACAAAGAAAAGGAGAGGAGAGGAAGGTTGGACAGAGCGCGGATGGGCGGGGCAAGATATGTAGGCAATAACCACATGTCGAGCTCCAGCTGTGTGCCAGGCACTGACCAGGCACTGGTGATACAGTGGAGAACAATCCACAGCCCCACTTCCTGCCCTCAGGGAGCACCCCATTTAGTAGAGTGACAGCTAGTGTCTATTGGGCATTTTTTTTTTTTTTTGCAGTACTGGGGATTGAACCCAGGGGCATTCTACCTCCGAGCTACACTCCCAGCCCTATTTTTTATACTTTATTTTGAAACCGGGTCTCACAAAGTTGCAGAGGCCTCACAAATTAGCTGAGGCTGGCCGCGAACCCGGATCCTCCGGTCTCCACCTCCCAAGTACTGGGATGACAAGTGTGCGCCACCAGGCCCGGCGAGCATTTTCTTTATTCCAGGTGCTTTGCTAAGCACATTTACATGGATTATATCATTTGATTCTCACCAACATCCCCCATAAGGGAGCAAAGTGGACATTTGTCCTTTGTGTTACCCACACGAAATCTGAAACTTCTTCCTATGTGTGGGGAATTCTCCACTCATGAGGAAGAACCCAGGTCCCACTGTCAAGACTAAATGTGCCGGACATGCCATCTCCCAGCCTCCCTTGCAGCTAAGGCTGGGCATGTGACCAGGCACGGCCAATCACCACAGCCACATCAGACTCTGTGTCAGATCCCTACCACGGTAAAAGTAGTGACAGCACAGATGCACGTGGCTTCCAGAGGCACCGGGGTCTCTCATTCACTGTGGTGCAGCCCGCATCTGTGCTCACTGGGGCAGCCAGCATCGTCCCTCCAGCTCTGCAGAGGGATGCTGAACACTGCCCCTTAGCTAGCAGAGAAAGGACGCATTCCCTGGAACATGGCAGACCCTGGAAATGGCAGCCCCTGCCTGAAACCTGAATCCCACGAAAGCCCCTACCCACTCTCGGCCTCTCTCTCCCCCCACCCTGGCCGCCTTCCCACTGCAACAGACTTTTTTTAGTCCCGTGCCATGACTGGACATGGACCCCTGTAGCAGCTCTTCCTCAAATCCATTCACCACCATCTTTCATCCTGGAGTCAGAGTGGCCTCTGGAACACAGAATTGATGGAGACACACCCTGCCTTCAGCACCTTCCAAGACACCCTGCACCCAAGGCCCTTCCAACCCTCCAACCTGCACTCCAACCCCCATCCTATCCCCGGCCTCTACTCCATGCCGACTCGCCCTGCCCCTCGTACCTCCTTGTGCTGCCTGTGTTCATATTGCTCCTGCTACCAGGAGTGCCCCTCCTTGTCCCCTCCACTCTCCTCTCTAGTAAAATTTCATTCTTCAAGGGGTGTACAACCTCCGAGCCACACCCCCAGCCCAGTTTTATTTTTTATTTCAAAACGGGGTCTCACTAAGTTGTGGCGGGCCTCGCTAAATTGCTGAGGCTGGCCTTGAACCTGAGATCCTCCTGTCTCAGCCTCCCAAGTAATGGGATCACAGGTGTGTGCCACTGTGCCTGGTGGCTCATTCTTGTGTGTGTGTATGTGTGTGTGTGTGTGTGTGTGTGTGTGTGTGTGTGTGTTACTGGGGATTGAACTCAGGGGCATTCTACCTCCAAGCCATACCCTCAGCCCTATTTTTATTTATTTATTTATTTATTTATTTATTTATTTATTTGTGGTACCAGGGATGTAACCCAGGGGCATTCTACCTCCGAGCTACACCCCCGGCCCTATTTTTTATCCTTTATTTTGAAACCGGGTCTCACGAAGTTGCGGAGTGCCTCACTAAGTAGCTGAGGCTGGCCGCGAACCCGGATCCTCCGGTCTCAGCCTCCCAAGTACTGGGATTACAAGCGTGCGCCACCACGGCCCGGCTTATTTATTATTTTGAAACAGGGTCTCGCATGCAATCCTCCTGTCTCAGCCTCCCAAGTACTGGGATTCCAGGCCTGCGCCACCACACCTGGCTCTCCTTCATTCTTTAAGCAGCTTCAAATGCCAACTCATCCCTGAAGCGTCCCTCACTCCAGAGGGTGAGGCTCCCAGGAACGCTGTTTCCTGTGTTTTGCCCCTGCGAGGTCCGGCTGTATTTTATAGGTATGCGAGGTGCTGCCACTTGGATCAGTACTTTGGTGTAAAGAAAGACGTGCCTCTGGGACCAGGACCCTGGGCTCCAACTCAGACAGACCTTGGTTCAAATGCAGGCTTTGCCACTTACATGCTGGGCCCCCGTGGGCAAGTCTCTCAGCCCCTCCAAGGCCCTATTTCTCCAGCTGCAAAGTGGGGGTATTAGCCTTCCTTGTCAGGGTGTCGTGGGGATCAAACGAGGTGCCCATGGGGAGCGCCTGGCACAGAGTATATACAAGTGTCAGTTTTCTTACTGCACCATCCTGAGTGGCCCTTTCCAGGCCCCAGGGACAAATGGATAGTTTCTGTGCCAGTCTATCTTGCTGGACCATGAGCTGCCCTCCAGGCCCAGGCCTGATAAGCCCTGGGGCCCAACCTGGGGCGTGGGGGCCTTTCCTGCCCATTGAGTCCCCGGTGTGGCCTTCCAGGAGACCCCTGCCTGGTCTTCTGGTGTCAGCCTCTCCCTCTCCAATCTTCCCTCCATGTGAAATGTGAGTTTAGTCAGAGGACACCTGTGGGAGCCTCTGACCAGCTGTCTGCTGGCCCCAGGGAGAGGGCACAGGTGTGTTCCCATCCGTGGCTGAATGTCTGGGAGTACGAGCAGGTAGCTCTCTGTGTGGGCATGTGGCTGCATGAACATGTGTGTGTGTGTGTGTGTGTCTGCTGTGGTTGTCAACTCAGAGTGAAAAACCCCATACTTCCTGATAAGAATCAATTAGAGCGTTTTTATAGAAGCCCCAGATCTCCTGGTACATGGTGGGGGAGCATGTCTTCACTGAGTGCCGAAGGGAGCAGAGGTCACGACTCCAAGTTCTTGTCTCACTGTGTTGCCAAGTCACTACATAACCTTACCCAGTTACCATACCTCTCTGGGCCTCAGTTTCCCTTTTTGTAAATGCAGGAGGGGAGATTAGACCAGATAATCTCTGACACCCCACCCTCTTTGGAGACCCAGCTTAGTGTCCCAAGTGCACACTCCAGATGGGGACCCCAGTTGCGCCACACAAGCCGACCGTCCTAGGAAATGCCTAGCCCTCCCTGGGGACTGTCTGGAGGAGGGGGCAACAGTGGGGTTTCCAGTGGGAAGGGCATGGTGGCTGTCCCCCCCATCGGCAACTTCCTCTCCACTCCATCCCTCCCTCCAGGTTCCCACATCCTTAACCAGAAGAGAAACAGAAATCAGTTGCTCAATAGAAGGCAGGAACCCTTTGCCCCCTCCCCCCACCTCATCTGCAGTGGGGGAGAAGTGGGGAAAGGACTGGGTTCATAAAACTGGCCCCTTCGTCTTACAAGTGGGAAAACCCATGCCCAGAGAGGGACACCGACTTGTTTGAGGGTGCCCAGCAAGATGGCGACAGAGCCAGGATTGAACCCAGCTTTTGTGGGGGGGGGGTACTGGGGACTGAACCCAGGGGCATTCTACCTCTGAGCTACACCCCCAGCCTATTTTTTAGTTTTATTTTGAAACAGGGTCTCACTAGGTTGATGAGAGTCTCACTGTGTTGCTGAGGCTATCCTTGAACCTGCTATCCTCCTGTCTCAGCCTCCCAAGTACTCAGATTACAGGCATGCGCCACCATGCCCGGCTAAACCCAGCTTTTTTTTTTTTTTTTTTTTTTTGTGGTAC
>PVJS01042446.1:0-17516 GCA_004027185.1 Glis glis | reverse complement strand
CCTCCTCCCGGCCCGCTCTTCTTGTTGAGAGGCAGTCTTCCCGCGGCCGCGTTCCGGGTCTCGGCGTGCCGGCACCACGCGGCCTCCCTTATCTCACTCTCCCGTGTTCTGTGGCTCTGGTTCGACGTGGATTTCATCATGGTCTGATGTCGACTGCTTTCGATGGTGGGCTATAATCGCTGCTTTCACAAGAATCGGCAGTTTCTCTGCTGGAGGATTCCGGGGCCGCGGTGCTGGCGTGGCTCAGCCAAGATGGCGCCTTCGTCTCCGCGCTCCGCTCACCAGGTGAAAGGCTTTGAGCTCCCCGCCGCCCTCGCTCTCTCCACTGCCTCGCGTTCCACCGCTCGTTGTCTCCCATTGTTGTGTTGAGTTTTAGCTGCCCTTGTTTCCTTGTCAGGAAGCAGTCTTCCCGCCCGCCGAGCCCCAACTCGGAGCCCGAATGAGACACTGCTTCTCGCTATCTCGCCATCTTGGTTCCCTCTTATTTTATTTTTTAAACAGAGTCTTGCTAAGTTGCTGAGGGTCTCACTAAGTTGCTAAGACTGGCCTCAAACCTTATTTCCTCCTGTCTCAGCCTCCCAAGGACTGGGATTACAGGTGTGTGCCACTGCACCCTGACC
Organism: Glis glis; assembly: GCA_004027185.1. NCBI lineage: Eukaryota > Metazoa > Chordata > Mammalia > Rodentia > Gliridae > Glis > Glis glis. The sequence goes on along the minus strand of PVJS01042446.1, from coordinate 16,896 downwards.
TGGTCAATTTTAAAAGAGGAATTTTAACCCAACTGTGGAGCTGGAGGCCATATCGGCCATATCGGGGCAAAGTTGAAGTGAGCGCAGATGGCTGGAGATTTCATATGGGTGTGAAGAGGAGGCCAGGATGATACCCCAGCAGGCGGAGAGAGGGCACAGGGTCTGTGGTCTTTTTGTTTGTTTTGTACTGGGGATTGAACCCAGGGACATTTACTGAAGTGCCAAGTTCGCGATCTCACCAAAGACCACCAGGAGCCGATTCCGATGCAAAGCACACGAGGGTCCTTTATTCAAGCTCGAGCTTGGGCTCCTGACGTGCACCAACGCAGTGGTCACAGGGAGAAGCCCCTTGCTCTCCGAGAACAAAGCTTTTATCCCTTAAGGAGGCAGCCCACCCCACCTTTACATTGATAGGTTAGTTTAAAACATAAGCTTGTTGGCGCTCCCTGGTTGGTTTAATTTTCGTGCCTTAGGTAGGGGTCATCGTTAGGGAAGCATTAACCCTATATGGTGACATTTAAGCTGATTGGTCGGGCCCGCAGTACCTTTCTCAAGAATGTCCAGGATGGGTGGGGGGCCTGCTGACTCTGGTCAGAGTGGCCTCGCCTGATTATCTGCAAATTCCAGACTTGGGTGTGCTTGACACTGATTGGCTGTTTCTAGGGGTTGCTAGGGGCAGGATCAGATTAGCACACTTAATGGTTTCTACAGGGAATGGGGCAACAGGCTATAGAAACTTAACTTCTAGAAAAACAGATACTTAGGCCTATTTTACTTAAAGCTTTAACTAAAGCCTGTCATGGCGTCACTTTGGTCCTTCATTACCTCTGAGCTACACTCCCCTCCACTTTTATTTTTTATTTTGAAACAGGGTCTTGCTAAATTGCTGAGGCTGGACTCTTATCTGCAATCCTCCTATCTCAGCCTCCCAAGTACTGGGATTATAGGTGTGAACCACCACGCCTGGCTTCTCTTAGGCTTCTATAAGGGTTTTCTTATCAAGGGACCTGAACTTGTTCAGCTAATAGTCAAATAGTTGACTATTGATTGTGTTTTTATGAATTTATAGGAGTTCTTTGCATAGTCTGGATACGTTTTTTGCGAATCGTATGTTGCAAATACTGTCTCCCACTCTGTGACCTGCCTTTTCTCTCTTAAATTGATGAAGAGAATGTCTTAATTTTATAAGTAATCCAGCTTATCAACCTTTTTCCTTATGCTTTCAATTATTCTGTCATATTAAAAAACTTCATGGCGGTTTTGCAAAGGTATTCCCCTATGTTTTATTTCAGAACTTTTATTATTTTGCATTTCATGTTGATATCTAACATCAAATTGGAGCGGGATACTTTAAATGGTATGAGGTATGAGTCGATTAAAAAAAATCTATGCAGATAGCAATTTGACTTATTAGATTTATTAAAACGTATCATTCCTACCTGGGCGTGGTGGTGCACACCTCTAATCCCAGAATTTGGAAGACTAAAATAGGAAGATAACAGGTTCGAGGTCAGCCTCAGCAAATTAACTAGACCTTGCTTCAAAATAAAGAATAAAAAGGGCTGGAGGTGTAGCTCAGAGGTAGAATGCCCCTGGGTTCAATCCTCAGCACCAAAATAAAAACAGAAAAAAAGCCCAAACAGCCGGGTGTGGTGGCGCACACTTGTAATCCCAGTACTTGGGAGGCTGAGACCGGAGGATCCGGGTTCACGGCCAGCCTCAGCTACTCAGTGAGGCCCTCCACAACTTTGTGAGATCCGGTTTCAAAATAAAGTATAAAAAATAGGGCCGGGGGTGTAGCTCGGAGGTAAAACGACCCTAGGTTCAATCCCCGGTACCTCAAAAAAAAAAAAAAAAGCCCAAACATATCAATATCATTCCTTCACTGATTTGGAGTTTCATTTTTATAGTAAATCAAATCTTACATATATCCATGTGTTTCTGTACCTCGTGCCTTCTTCCATTAATCTTCCATTGGATTTTCTGGCGAAAATGTTTATACTATCTTAACATAGATTTTTTATTATATATCTTGATAGTTGAGGAAAGCTATCTCACTTTGATACTCTTCTTCAATATTTACTTGGTTATTCCCGGAACTTTATGTATATACAAATTTTAGAATCAGCTTGATGATTTCTATAAAAATTACTTATGATATTTTAATTTGGATGTTATTGAACCTATAGGTAACTGGAGGAACACTGGCCTCTTTATATTATTGAATCTTCAAATTCATGAACATGGTTTAGCCCTCCATTTATTTAAGTAAATTTATTTAAGTGAGGCATTATTTTAATGCATGATAGTTTGTTGTGATGTAGTTTTGCTTCATTGGATGTATTTATGAGTGTATGATGGCTTATCATGCTACTTTACTTTCTAACTTTTTATTAATATATAGCTATACACTAATAATTATTTATTGATCTTGAATTCAGCATTATTGCTAAGTACACTTATAAATCCTAATAATTTATGTGTAGATTCATTTCACACACACTCAAGTGGGTGGTTTACAAATAATGACAGTCGTATTTCTTCTTTTCTAATTCTTATATCTTTTATTTCCTTTTCATGCCATATTGCACTGGTTAGAGCCTTAAGAATAATGTGAAATTGAAGTGATCCTTTCTCTTCTGGATATCAAAAGAACAAGATCTGAGCCTATATAAATTAAGTTATGTTTGCTGTAAGTTAATGCAAATATCATTTATCAGATATGAATATTCTTGTCAATTACTATTTTGCTAGGTTCTATTTTTCACATTCTGAATAATGAATGGATGTTGAAATTTTCTGTGCTTTTTCTGTATCTGTTAGGATGATTGTGATTTATCTCTTTTATTCCATTAATGTGATGAAATATATTGACTCATTACCAAGGTTCAACTATCATTGCACTCTTAGCATGATCTCAACTTTGATACAGTGCCTATCATTTTTATAAACTATATTTGGCTTGCCAATATTTTGTTTAGGATTTTTGCACTTATAGATATGTGGGGGTTATTTTATGATATGGGGGTTATTTTATGATTTTTTTTCTTGTAATATCTTTGTCAGATTGGGTATTGAGTTATGTTCTTATAAAATAAATAGAAATTCATTCTGTCAGTTTCTATTCTCTAGAAGATGTGTAAATTTGATGCAATTTCTAATCTTAAACTTTTGGTAATTTTACTGGGGAAGACACTAAGGCCTCAAATTTTATTTATTTTTTCTAGAAAGGTATTTTAATTGTTGATTAAATCTCTTTCCTAGATACAGGACTATTTGGAGTTTCTATTTTTCATGGGTTAATTTGGGTAAGTTAGGGTTTGTAGGAATTTGTCAATTTCTCTCTACCTCTTTCAAACTTGTGTGTATAAAGTTTTGCACAAGATTTTCTCATCTTAAGTGAATGTAGGTTCTGTAGTAGTATGTTATTTTTTTATTACTGACATTAGCAACTGTTTGCTTTATTTTGATGAATCTTACCCTTTGGGGGGGCTTTGTTAATTCTATTTTTGTGTATAGTTATTTTCTATTTTATTTTTTGTTCATATAGTTATTAACATACAGACATTCTTTCTGCTATCTCTTGTTTGATTTGATCTTCTATTTCTAACTTCTAGAGACAGATATTAAGCTCCTTGATTTCCAATATTTCCAATATTTCTCCTTGTTAAATACGTACATGTGAGTGCAGTTTTGGCTGTGTGCCAGGAGATTCACTGTGCTGCATGATTCATTGTGCTGCTTTCCATCACTGTGACAAAATGCCAGAGAAAAATGACTTAAAGGAGGAAAGACATATTTTGGCTCATGTTTCAGAGGTTTCAGTCCATGGTCACTTGGCGCCATTGCTGTGGGCCTGAGGTAGTGTATCTGCCAGCATTCTTGCAGCCGTAATCTAAATATCTGACCACATAACTTAGGGGAAAAATGATTTATTTTCTTACGGTTTCAGGTTCAGTCCATGTGAGGCCGGGGACCACAGATCTCAGGGCATGGTGGTGGGAGGCGAAGAGAGAGTTCATGGGCTGTGCTCCTCACATCATGGAGGCTGGAAGCAAGAGCAAGCGAGCCGAGCCGGGGAGGAGGAACCATATCTATGATCCCCAAGGCCACACCCCCAGGGACCCACCTCCAGCCACACCCTACCGGCCTACTCAGTACCACCCAGGTAAGTCCATTACAATGGATTTATCCACTGCTGGGATTACAACCCTCAGGACTCAATGACATCAGCTCCAAACATTAATAAATGAGCTCAGTTAGAGAACATTTTAACTATAGCAGGTAGTCAGCAGCGGGGAGGGTATGGTGGAGCAAAGCTGTCGCTTCCTAGTAGCCAGGAAGGAGAGAGAGAGAAAGAGAGGGAAAGCGAGCAAGAGAGAGAGATGGAGAGAGACAGAAACAGAGAGAGAGATGAAGAGAGAGACATGAAGAGAGAGAGAGAGAGAGACAGAGAGAGAAAGACAGAGAGAGAGAGAGGCATTGAGAAATCAAGGAAGGGGCAGCAACAAGACACACCGCTCCAAGGCACACCCCCAGTGACCCACCTCCTCCATATAGCCTCCACCTCCTAAAGTCTCTGCCGTTTCCCAAGAGTTCTCTACGGCCCCCAGCTTTTTCCACCCTTTCTCCCTGAATACTTCCCCACAACTTTTTTTTCCTCCCACCCAAGAACAAGTAGCTCAAATGTCTGTCCTTGGCTTTCATTTCTAATGTGCCTGCAAAATCATGCACATATATAGAAAAAAGGTTTTTTTCGGAGCTTTTTAGACCATATCCAGCATCAATTAGGCATTAGCTTTCTGAAAGAATCTAAGCCACTATCTCAGCAACGGAGCTTCCAGTTCCGACGTGAGTAACATACCCACTGCTAGTCAGCTGTAGAGTTTCATCTGGTAGAGATACAAATGTAAACTTTCTCTTAGTACTAGTTATTGGAAAGACCCTTTCTTTGCGTGCCATAATTAGAGCAAGTTCTATATTTCTCTAGATGTCTAGTTTTTACAGAGGGGCCTGGGGAGCTGTGAATGGGACTTTTTTGGGTTGATAAAGTGGGGATGGGAATATATGTGTGTATATGTGTGCATATGTACATGTGTGTATATGGTACTGGGGATTGAACCCAGGGGCATTCTACCTCCAAGCTACACCCCCAGCCCTATTTTATTTATTTATTTATTTATTTATTTATTTAGCGGTACTGGGGATTGAACCCAGGGGCATTCTACCTCCAAGCTACACCCCCAGTCCTATTTTTTATTTTTTTAATTTTGAAACAGGGTCTCACGAAGTTGAGGAGGCCTCACTAAGTAGCTGAGGCCGGCCGCAAACCCGGATCCTCCGGTCTCAGCCTCCCAAGTACTGGGATTACAAGCGTGTGCCACCACGCCTGGCTTATTTTTTATTTTGAAACAGGGCCTCTCTAAACTGCGGAGGCTGACTTCAAGCCTTGGATCCTCCTGTCCCAGACTCCAGAGGACCAGGATTACAGGGGCCCTACTGTGTGCTAGGCAGGGGAGCAGGTGGCTCAGACCCAGCAGCCGCAGATGCTGGGGGAGGGGCTCTGTGGTCACAGACAAGGAAGGTAGAGATAATCCAGTATCCAGTTAAAGAAACTGCATTGAGGTTTGTTATCAAAACAGAGATTATATAATCTATAAATACTAGTGACTACCTTTTGCCTAAAATACCACGTTTTTAGGCTTTGCATATTTCATACAGTTTATTCCCTATGTTCTCGTGTCTTCTTTCCTCTGGTCCTCTATCCCCCCCCCCTTCTGACCTCTCCTGCTTCCTCCTCTTTTTCTTAGTTTTATTTTATTTTTAGATACTGGGGATTGAGCCCAGGGCCATGCTACCTCTGAGCTACACTGCCAGCCAATTTTATTTTCTTTTTTAATTTTGAAACAGGGTCTTACAAAGTTGCTGAGGCTGTCCTCAAACTTGAGATCCTCCTGTCTCCGCCTCCCAAGTACTGGGATTATAGGCATGTGTCACCACTCCTGGCTTATTTTTGTTTTAAAATGTTTTACTAAGCTGGATGTGGTGGTGCACACCTGTAATGCTAGTACTTGGGAGGCTGAGACAGGAGGATTGCAGGTTTGAGGACAGTCTCAGCAAGTAGTGAGACTCTCATCAACATCAACCTAGCAAAACTCTGTTTCAAAATAAAAATAAAATAGGGCTGGGAGTGTAGCTCGAGGTAGAATGCCTCTGGGTTCAATCCTCAGTAACAAAAAAGGAAAAAAAAAGTTTTACTAAGGAAAACTTTTGGATTCTAATTGCAATTTCTCCAATAGCCACCATGGGGCAGCAAAGCATGCCATTTCGTTTTCTCGGTGATGTGGCGGAGGGGGAAGAATGAGGATCATTGAAGGAATTACTACCATCCGCTTTGTGTACATATGTGAACATACCAATGTCAATCCCAGTAGTCTGTATGGGGAAGGGAGTTGGGGAGGCACCAAGTACTGTGTGCATGTATGTCACTATCAACATGATTTACATTATGACGTGAGACTATAATGCACCAATGGAAGCATATTTTAAAAAGTGTGCTTCCGTCAAATTTGAGTTCTGTGATTACAAAGGTGAAAGTAAGCTGTTATAGATATCCTAGAAATATCAAGAGTCCAAAGGGGAAGCTAGCAAGTGCAGTGTCTACACACATCCATAGCTAACCACTCTACCCACACAATTCAGTTTAAATTCAGATACAAATATGTTTAGTCTTTAATTGGAATCATACCAAAAACACGGCTGAGCTTCATGATTTGTTTTTACCTACTAGTATATCATAACCACTTCCCAATATATTTTAATTTTACTTTTAAATTTTATTTTTAATTGACACCTAATAATTATACATATTTAAAGGCTACAGTATGATATAATTTGATACATGAAGACAAGGTATAATGATCAAATCGGGTAATCGGCATTCCATCTTCTTAAACATTTATCATTTCTTTGTGTTGGAAACCAACAAATCCCTCCCTTCTAGTTCTTTATAAAATATCTAATAAAGCCGGGCATGGTGGTATACACCTGTAATCCCAGTACTTGGGGGACTGAGACTGGAGGACAGCAGAGACAGGAGGATCACAGGTTCGACACAGGCCTCTGCAACTAATCAAGACCCTCAGCAACTTAGCCAGACCCTGTTTTAAAATAAAAATAAAAAGACTGGGTGGGGGCAGGGTAGCTTGGCGGTAAAACACCCTGGGGCCCATCTCCAGGGACACACATGCACACCCGCACAAATATAGTGTATATTATTCTCTAAGTTTTAAAATTTTAATTTGAAATTAGAACGGTTATGTATTGCATATGCATCCACATTTCTGTCAATAGGTACTGAGATTTTTATAAGAATAAAAAAGGTGAGAAGAAAAGTCGTGGCCAGCAGATGGCACCATTAGAATAATGAACAAGGTGCTACTTTTCCTTCCTGCCATCGGTTCCCTCTAAGCAATGATTGAATGATTGATTTTTATGTAAATAATCTGTAAGAAAACTTTTTTGGTTTCTTTTTTTTGGTACTGGGGGGCATTCTACTTCCGAGCTACATTTTATTTTTTGTTTTGAAATAGGATATTGCTAGGCTGCTGAGAGTCTCACTAAGTTGCTGAGGCTGGCCTGGAACCTGCTACCCTCCTGTCTCAGCCTCCCAAGAACTGGGATTGCACAGATACTGCTACAAATATTTGTTGGATTTTAGTCGTTTGGGTTGAATGGCTATTAAATCACCACCTTCTGTTCTTTCTTATATTCTAATATTTTTCTTTGAAATTCAGGCCTTTTTGGAATTTTCTCTCTTAGATTCTGAGTGTATATATCACCACTTATCTTTTGATTAAACGAGCGGTAAGTGAGGGGGAAGCTTGTGGAGCCGCTTGGTGATTGGTGCTGTGTCTTTGAAGGGCGGGGCATCTAAGGAACAAGGCGAGTGACCCAATTTTCTCTACTTAGGGACACGCTTCCACAGAGCGCTCATGCCACACAATGCCCTTGACTTGTGGCAGCAATTCTTAGCGCTGGCACCAGCAGCATCTCCCGAAGAGTTGCTGAGAACAGACCGCTGAGCCGGGCATGGTGGCACATGCCTGCGATCCCAGTACTTGGGAGACCAAGACAGGAGGATTGCAGGTTTGAGGCCAGCCTCCCTTCAGCAACTTAGCGAGACCCTGATTCAAAATAATAAATAAAATGGGACCGGGGGTGTAGCTTCGAGGTAGAATGCCCCTGGATTCAATCCCCAGTACCAAATAAAAGAGAAAAATCAGAAAAACCCAGTCATGCTGTTGATATAAAATCATCTCAGGCACATAATTTCCTTCTCATTTATTTTTCTATCACCTGCCCTTGCTGGCCAGTCGCTAACACACAACTCTCATTAGCGATCCCTTCCTTGGATTGTCACGTGCCTTGGCACTGGGGCACAGAGTCCCCTGTCGGGAAGCCTTGGAGCCTCTGTGCCAGGGTTCCAATATGTTAATTTCTCCCAACCCCATGCCCTCATCTAGGGTTAAATCTAAGTGATTCATTCTGAACGCTTGTCTAGTCCAGCTGCGCTTCCAGAGAGTTCTAAGACCCAGATGCCAGAGACAGCAAGTGGCTTTCTTTCTTCCGCAAAGGTCAGTGCACATCTCTATTCGGCGGTGGCCGGTATTTTGAGTGAGGTTCAGGTCCTCGGAGGCCTCAGCTAATACTTCCCTTGTAAACCTTCCCAGCCCCAGACCTCGCTCTGCGCCCACCACTATGTCTACACACGATTCCCTGCGATGCGCCTCCCCTGCTCTCATCACCTAACGTCGACCCTAAGTCAAACATGATCGCTAAGGAAACAATATGCCCTACAATGTATATAACTTTTATTTTAAATTTGGCCAAACTTGTGGATGGGAAGTACACTTGGGATCCCAGTTGGAAATAGTGATCATGGAAGTTGGTGAGATTGTTTTCCCAGTAATTATTAAAGGGAAAGTACTACAAAACTGACTTTGTAGGATGAAGAAAATCAAAGCACAGTGTAGAAAACATTCCCAAAGTGCCTCCAACGGTTGCAGGTGAATCATCTGGTACTGGAGGGCTCAAGTCCAAAGATGAATGAAGAAGGTGTACTTTCCAAAATGTTGCTTTCTCGAGTTTATGAATCGTGCTTTCTAAAATTTAAAATTGTCTTCTAATTCCTGTAGCAAACACATCATTTATTTATATTTATTTATTTATTTATTTATTTATTTATTTATTTAGGTACCAGGGATTGAACCCGGGGGCATTCTACCTCTGAGCTACACCCTCAGCCCTTTTTTAAAATTTTTTTTTGTTTTGAAACAGAGTCTCGCTAAGTTGCTGAGAGCCTCTCTACTTGCTGAGGCTGGCCTCGAACCTGTGATCCTCCTGTCTCAGCCTCCCAAGTACTGAGATTATAGATGTGCTCCACCACGTCTGGCTGCAAATCCTTCTTGATGTCTTAGTTCGGACCAATCCTCCGTGTGCCCGAGGACCTTCTACTTTCCTTTCCAAATGAATTGTGATATAAGACACTGATCTTGTCACTGGTCTCTACATCCTCTGAGAGAAAATATCTAGGTAATCTAGAATGTGGAATCAATGCCTAAAACTTACAAAAAAATCCAAGAATATTGTGACCTAAACTGGCTTTTGCTATATTCAGCCCTTACTTATACTAACAGACATTTCAAAGTTACATTTTCTTGCAATGTAATATAGCACGCATTACTCTCTTAAAAATCTTTCCTTCTTTTCTGGAACAATATACACATTTTTCTTTTTTTTTTTCTGAACTGCGGATTGAACCCAATTGTACCTCCAAGCTACACCCCCAAACATTTGTTGCTGAGGCTGGCCTCAAACCTGCGATCTGCCTGTCTCAGCCTCCTGAGAACTAGGATTATAGGCATGTGCCACACTGATCATAATCCCTTTGATAACTGTTTCCTGATTAAAATGATTCCACATGGTGACAGAGACTGGGTGGCTAGCCTCCAAAGCTCACTCCCTTTGTTTCTTCAGTTGATCAAAAAATCGACATTTCCTAGTTTCTCTTGCAGTTAGTTAGGGGTGGCCATGGAGATAAACCATAGCCTGTGGAATGTGAGCACAATTGATGTGTCTTCTTTCAACTCTTTCTCCGTCCACTGAATGGAAATGTATCGCAAGCTTGGAGATACTATTGAAAGCAGGAAGCCGCCATCCCCCTGGATCCCCGCATAACCGTGTGGAGGAGAGCTGCCCCAAAGCCCACGGGAACTCACCCATGAAAAGAAACACCTTTTGTTCTTTCATCCACTGAGACTTGAGGGACTATTTGTTACTGCAGCCTAACCAACCCTACTCAGCATACAAACCCTTGAGGATTGATTTACATCAATGGACTTATTCATTAAAAATGGAATGCAATACACACATAGTTTGGGTTGATCTATAAACAGTATTTCTGTAAATTAGAAACCCTTCTGCACCTGCCCTTGAAGGTTATCACAGTAGTTGATCTTCAGAAATCTCACTATGGGCTCATGGGTTTTCATGGAATTAGTATTTCCTGTGCTAGCTCAAATGGTTTGAGTAATTTTGCCCATTCCAGCACTGTGTTGAATGTCGTTCAAACCATCCTTACTTCTTCCAGTAAAGAGATGTCTAGCTCCAACTGGCCTTTGTCTGCTTATTGAAAATGCCTGTGGCCACTTCCCAAAGAGCTCTTGTTTTCCTTTAGTGGAAACAAATAACAGATTACTTTAGTAGACCACGGGTAGAGAATGACTTCCCATCCTCAGTCATTTTAGAGGTAAAATTAGACATGAGATTTAAAAAATACTTTTATGAGTGAATTGCAGTTGTACATCATAGTAAGGTTCAAGGTGATACAAACGTGCACCCACACAGCACTTGCTGTTTCCTTCCACATCCCACCACCGCCCTCCCTGGTTGTGTTTGTGAAATTGGTAGAAGACCTTCACATACTGTCATAGTATTACCTGAGCTCCCGCCTCAAGCCTCCTTTCCCCTCCCCAGGCCCTCCCCCAGTCCCTTTCCACAGTACCGCTGGCCTCTCTCCACTTTACTTCAAGTCCTTCTTGTTTCCTGTTTTCTCTGCAGCTTCCCCATCTGAAAGAAAACATATGACCCTCGACCTTCTGAGACTGGCTGATCTCATCCAGAATAATATTCTCTAGTTTCATCCATTTTCCGACAAATGGCATAATTTTGCTCTTCTTTGTGGCCGAGTAGAACTCCATTGTGTGTATATACACATTGTTTTCATCTATTCATCTGTTGACAAACACCTGGGTTGGTTCCATAATTTGGCTATCGTGAATTGTGCTGCTATAAACATGGGTATACATGTATCGCTGTAATAGTCTGACTTTACTTATTTTGGAAAATAACTGATGAGTGGTATAGCTGCGTCATAGGGTGGTTCCATTCCTAGTTTTTTGAGATACTTTTAATAGGACATGAGTTCACAGGTCTGTTTCCATTTGAACTGCAGATTTAAGTTTTATTTTATACTTATACAACAAAATCTCCAATGCATTTATCCCATATTTGGAATCTCTGTTATGGACAATATCCTCTTAGCAAATTTATCATAGCATACTATATATTATCCTATAAACACAAGCATATAAATGACGATGCTGTCTAAAGCTTCCATGACCTCATTGGAGATTCTCATCCGTGGCTCATTGGAGATTTTCATCCGTGGCTCATTGGAGATTCTCATCCGTGGCTCCTGGATGCCCGAGCAAGCGTCTGCTCAAGATGTTCCACCATATTCCCTTCAAAAGTATGCCCGAAGTTCCCAAAGTCTGACTGATAAACAGGCAAAACCACCATGACTCATTTCTGTGGGAATAATTAATAATAATAATAATAATAATAATGAAGCTTATTCCTAGAAATTTAAAAATCCCTGTAGGAATTGAATAGTTGCCCTTTTCTTCTCTTTTGAAATTACAGTCTTGTTTTTGGATTAGGGAAAGGAGGACATAGGACAAGACTCTTCTGTCCCCAGGTTGGCTAGAATAGGATTCCGTTTTCTGGTTCACAGCGTACCATTCTAGAATGACAGGTTCTTGGCGGCAGTACAGTGCATCCCCAAATTAGGGAGAACGTGCTGTCGTGAGATGGATGCTTTTGGGAAAAGTTAATAAAAGGACACAGTTTCTCAAAGCTGTCAACTACTTTTCTGAGTTGAGTTTTCTATTCAGCTTGCCAGTAGCCATCAAGAGAAAACCACAGAAATGTATTCCGGATGCGTCGGCGCCGCTCCCTGTCTCTAGGCACCGGCGCAGAGTATACGGTTGTATTTACATGAAACCAATATGGTAACTCAGAGGAGCTCACAAAATCTAAGCAGGTCTTGGGTAGCTGATAAAACTGGATTCATGCTGAATACTACACCATGAGTGTAGACAATAGGAAAGTGCGTTTCTAATAGGAGAGTAGAAATTCTTGTATATGTTTGCAATACTGTGTCCCTTCTATTTAAACCCATGGTTGAGAGTAGAGAAGTTTTTAGTGTGGAGGACGCTCCTCTCTGGTTTATTGTCCAGAGAGGTTGTGGGTAACGCTTTCTTTATAGGGAATAAGCCTGACCCAGAAACCGGATTAAGGAATGAGGGGGGAGAACTTCAAAAGGAGTAAATGGTGGAACAGTCTTTTGGCAGAAAGATCTATCAAACTTTATTCTCTGTGTGGCAATCATTTATTTTTGCATAAAGTAGTTGGAAAATGAGGGAAATGTCTACCTTGTACTTATTTGTCATGTTTAAGGAGAGTTATGAGTGTCAAGGGACATCTTTGGGCCAAAATGATTTTGTTCTTTGGACCTGGCAGTATGTCAGAAAAGCGCAGGGACACCGTGAGCACCTGCTCATGTGTCATGGACTCTAGGAAAGCAGCTTCCCAATGCTTTGCTCAGTCCACTGGCCCGACTCCATGGGCAGAGCGTCCGAGGAGGAGGACTGAGCAGGACAGAGCCACGTGGCATTTGAGTATCTCTGAGTTTACACCCACAGCCATTCTCATTATCCTGGGAGACAGAGTGTAAGTCGACTGACAGCCAGGCCACACACCCAGGAAGGCAGCGGTTGGCCTATATCCGTGTCGCGCTGCAAGGTGAACTTGTCCAGTACGGTCTGTGTCCAGTATAGCGAAATTATAATGTTGGTTGGGTGTGTTGGCGCATGTCTGTAATCCCAGTGCTTGGGAGGCTGAGATAGGAGGATCATAGGTTCGAGGTCAGCCTCAGCAACTTAGTGAAACCCTGGTTTAATTTTTTTGAGTATTTTCTTTTTACTGGTTTATAATAATCTTAAAAACCCCATCACAACCACAAACCACCACAGGTGAGAAGGTGGAGATGGGTAATGAACGCCACAGTGCGTGGACCGAGTGGGGAATCCAGATGTCCCCTAGGGGCGGCGCAGGACGGAGGCAGGGAGTGTGGGTAGAAGACCCTGGCTTAGACCCTTATTGCTGTTTGGGCGAAACCCTATTTTTAAATAAAAAGGGCTGGGGTGTAGTTCAGAGGTAGAATGCCCCTGGGTTCAATCCCCAGAATCAGAAAAAACAAAAAAAATTGTAATGTTAAAGTGCTATTAAAGATGGGTACTAAAGTACTAAAAAGTCGCTTGCCATCTGACTTTAACATGTGCTGCCCGTTCCTTCTCCCTGCCTGAGCGTGTTGGTTGGCCGCAGAGTCGTCCTAGGCTTTTTATCCATGTCCCTAACAGCACAATACCGATGCACGTGCACTGAAGGACAGATGTGCACAGTTATGGAAATGGACCTTAAGCCGCCTGACAGCAGCACCTGCCAGAGAGTGGGCCCTGCACTGTGGCCGGGAGCAGCCTGCAGCCTCCACTGCGTCTAGGACCCCCTCCTCCTGCCATCCTCCGAGGTGCCCTGGGTCTGCTTGCAGCCTCGCCTCCACCGGAGCTTTCTGCTCCTGTTGGGTCCGCTGACATTCTGGGGTAACTGCAGGGGCTGCCTGTCTCCTGCTCTGTGCTCCTGTGCTCTGACTGCCGCCAGCCACTCCCCGCCGTTCCCATTCACACAGACTTGCCAGTGATAGGTTGTTTTCCAGTCGGGTGTGGTGGCGCAAGCCTGTAATCCCAGTGCTTAGGAGGCTGAGACAGGAGGATCACAGGCTCGAGGACAGCCTCAGCAGCTTACCTAGACACTCAACAACCTAGTGAGACCCTGTTTCAAAATAAAAACGAGAGAGAGGAGCTTGATTGTTTTCCCTTTGAGGCAACCGAGCCCAGGAGTCCCAGCACCATCTCTGTGTCTGTCTGTGCACGGTGCCTGGGTGTATACATTAATACCCACACACTCTCTTTCACAGGCTTCCAAAATGCCTCCGCCGGCCTCTCTGCTGTTTTTCTTTTATCTTTCCTTTCTGGCTGTGGTCTATGGGTTCCCCACATCTTTCATCTTTCAAAGCGATGAAAGTCTTTTGATGAACTTTTTTTTTCTAACACCCTTACTTTGATTTGTGTTCAGGCCGTTTCTTTCTCTGTAGACTGTAACTTCTGATAACGCTTCCAGCATGAAGAGTAATTCCCACTGGCAGCAAACCTGAAGGATTTTGGTCTCTCATTAAGTTTGGTGAAATGGCTGAGCGCCGTGGCATACTCCTCTAATCCCAGTACTTGGGAAGATGAGACAGGAGGATCACAGGTTCAAGGACAGCTTCAGCAACTTGGCGAGGCCCCCAGCACGTTAGTGAGACTGTTTCAAAATAAAATATAAAGAAGGGCTGGGGCCGTAGCTCAGAGGTAGAATGTCCTTGGGTTCAATCCCCAGTGTCTTTCTCTCTCTCTCTCTCTCTCTCTCTCTCTCTCTCTCTCACACACACACACACACACATACACATGTATAGTTTGCTGAAATGTGAGTCAAAATTTAAACTTCCCTTTTCTCCACGTAGAGACTTTGCTCTTCTATAAACATAAGGTAAGCAACTGCAATCCAATCAGACAGCTTGGCAGACAGCGCCTATGCTTACTCAATGTTCTGGAGATGGTCCGTCCAGTCCTGTTCAAGTACATTTGGGGTAGGGGTGGGGGGTGTTTGGGTCTGACTAATTTTATGCTTTCCAATAATTTCTCTTTATATTTAATTTTTGCTTTAGCAAAAGCTCCATCAACTTCATGTTTCTGTAGGATATTTTATATGAGTTTTGCTTCATATTTATTTTATTTTTTACTTTTTTGTCACTGGGAATTGAACCCAGGGGTGTTTTACCTCTGAACTACACCCCTGGCCCTATTTAATTTTTTTTTTATTTTGAAACAGGGTCTCACTAGGTGGCTGAGGGTCTTGCTACATTGCTGAGGCTGGCCTTAAACCTGCAATCCTCCTGTCTCAGTTTCCCCAGTACTGGGATTACATGTGTGCGCCACCATGTCTGGCATGAACCAGTTTTAGAAAATCTTTTTCCCATTAAGTTTTCTTGGTATACTTGTTTCAAAAAAATCTAATGACTGCATATACATATATATATATATATATATATATATATATACACACACACACAAGATCTTAGAGGGTCAAATATAATTATTTTATCACATGCAGTTACACAATATTAATAAACCATTTATTATTATATTTTGCCTGTGTTTTCAAGACCTGTTGCCTACCATGTGTATCTCAGTTTTCTATTCTGTTCTATTGACCTACTATCCTGTCTTTTCACCAATACCACTGTCATGATTGCTTTATCATTATAGTAAGTTTTGAATCAGGTAGTACATAATCTCCAACTTTGTTCTTATTTGTCAAGTTTGTCTTGGCTATTCCAGATTATTTGTAATACAAATTGGTATGTCAATTTGTGAATTCTACAAAAGCAACATCCTGGGCTGAATCTGTTGATTAATTAAAACCTTAACAATATGGTATCTCCCAAAGGAGAGACAGGATGTATCTTTCCATTTATTTGTCTGTAATGTCCCTCAAAAATATTTTCTAGTTTTCATTTTATAGGTCTTGTATGTATTTTTGTTAAGTTTATTCCCAGGGTTGTGTTTTGTTGTTATTGCACATGACATTTCTTAGAAATTGAATTCTAGCTATTTTTTGCTAATGGGTAGAAATATGATTATTATTTTTGTATGTAGATTTTATATCTTACAACCTTGATACATTTGCCTATTAGCTCTAGATACTAACCTTAGAATTTTCTATGTACTCATGAATGTTGTCTGCAAATAGAAATACTTTTACTTTTTTCCTTTTCAATCTTTTTATTGCTTTTTCTTGCCTTATTGTAGTGGCTAGAACATCTAGTGGGAAGCTGAATAAAAAAGTAATGGTAACCAGTATCCTTGCCTCACTCTCAAAGGGAAGGTGTCTTGGACTGTGAACTTAGCTTGAGGTTTTTATGTAGATACCCTTTTCTGGGATGAGGGAGTTCCCTGCAGTTCCTAGTTTGCTGAGAACTTTTATTAGGAGTGGGTATTGGATTGTGCCAAACGTGTTACATGCATTAGTTCAGATGATCATATGACTGTGTGCTCTTCCTGTTACTGTTGTGAACAACATGTTTTCTTTTTTGCATTTTGGAAGTTTCTCTCAACACTGGTTTTGTTAGCCACAAACCCCTCTCACATTCAGAGTGCAGGCCTGTGCCTGGATCACCAACAGGTTGACATCCACCAGTCTTCCCTCACCCAGTGACAGTGAGCAGAGACCAGCCTGGGTGGGCGCTGTGACAGGCTGCTTGTGCTGTCCTGTGGAGCTGGGTGGAGACAGCAGCAGCCCTTCACGGGCCTCTCTGGCTGTGGGCTCCGCATAGGCTGGCTGTGGGCCCTGCGTGGGCTGGCTGTGGGCCCTGCGTGGGCTGGCTGTGGGCTCTGC